>ONZH01014194.1:0-23709 GCA_900303285.1 Rhinella marina | reverse complement strand
CCAAGAGGGGAGACGTGTTAAAAATTATGTGGAGGCCCAAGAGGTGAGACCTCTTAACATTTTGTGGAGGCCCAAGAGGTGAGACCTCTTAAACATTTTGTGGAGGGCCCAAGAGGTGAGCCATAAATATAAAAAATTGTTCTTATTTACGGAGCAATTCTACGGGGTTAAGGAGGAGGAGGAGGAGGTGGAGGAGGAAATGGCACTTCATACAGATGGCACTTCACTTTTGGCTGCTTTCCACTGTTAACCTCTTAAACCTTTTGTGGAGGCCCAAGAGGTGTTGCTTTTAAAGGCTGCAGTTATCCACAGATTTGCATGCAATGTAAAATGGTTACACTCATTTTATAAAGGCAACTATCATGAAAAATCAGTTTAAATGTATTGAGGGCAGCACAGAGTATTTCTACAGAGGAAGGAGTATTCTTTTTATTTTTTTTCCTTTTTTTTATATGTATATGCTGTTGCCTTCAGTATATGAGAGTTGATTTCATGATGCTACTGCAGCCACTTAAAACGTTTTAAGTCTTGTTTTGTTTTTTTGAATACTGAGAATGCTATTTTGTACCAGATTTTGTATGTAAAGACTGAACACATTAAAATGAGAATGTTACCAAAATTATAATTTATAATTTATTTACCTTTTGTGGAGGCCCAAGAGGTGAGACCTCTTAAAAATTATGTGGTGGCCCAAGAGGGGAGACCCGTTAAATTATGTGGAGGCCCAAGAGGTGAGACCTCAAACATTTAGCGCAGGCCCAAGAGGTGAGCCATAAATATATAAATTGTTCTTATTTACGGAGCAATTCTACGGCGGTTAAGGAGGAGGAGGAGGAGGAAATGGCACTTCATACATATGGCACTTTACTTTTGGCTGCTTTCCACGGTTGGAGAAGCAAAGTCCGGGTCAATCCACTTGCTGTTCATTTTGATTAGCGTCAGCCTGTCGGCACTGTCGGTTGACAGGCGGCTGCGCTTATCGGTGATAATGCCCCCGGCAGCGCTGAACACCCTTTCTGATAGCACGCTGGCGGCAGGGCAGGCAAGCACCTCCAAGGCGTACAGGGACAGTTCCAGCCACGTGTCCAACTTGGAGACCCAGTAAGTGTAGGACGCCGAGGGATCGGGAGGACAGGGTTACGGTCTGCCAGGTACTCCCGCAACATCCGCCGATACTTGTCCCTCCTGCTGATAGCGGGCCCCGCAGTGATGGAAGTTGCACGAGGGGGTGCCATGAACGTGTCCCACACCTTGGAGAGTGTTCCCCTGGTGGCTGTGGGCCTGATCGATGTTGAGGGACTCTGGGAGACCCTCTCCTCTCTGCCGCCAGCGATGGTGGGTGGGAAAATCTCCATCATGTTCTGCACGAGTTCCCTCTGGTATTCCAGCAATCGATTCGTCCTCTCCTCTACCGGAATAAAAGAGGAGACGTTATCTTTATACCGGGGGTCCAGGATTGCGAAGACCCAGTACAGTTTGTTTCTCCACTATCCGGACAACACGTGTGTCCCGGGAAAAGCAGCCCAGCATAAAGTCAGCCATGTGTGCCAGACTCTGAATAGGCATGATGTCCACTGCCCCCACCAGAAGGATCACTTGCCATTTCCTCCTCTTCCGCCTCCTCTCCGCCCCATCCGCGCTGAACCAATGGGACGCGCACAGCCTGACTGCTACCCTCGCCGCCAGCATCCTCCTCCTCTTCCACAGCCACCTCCACGTCGTCCTCCTCCTCCTCCTCATCCTTCCTCCTGCAACTGCCACCGTGAAGCAGACAAAAGTGTGGTCTGACTGTGTAGCTCCGTTGCGTCTCCTCCTACCCCCGTCTCCTCTGCGTGCAATGCGTTCTCCCTTATTGCGATGAGGGATTCTTTAAGGACGCATAGGAGCGGGATGGTTACGCTCACTATAGCGTCCTCGCTGCTGACCTTCTTGGTGGACTCCTCAAAGATACGCAGTACATCGCATACGTCTGCCATCCATGGCCACTCGTGGTTGGCAAACTGAGGGAGCTGAGTTGGAGGCACACGTGGATTATTAATCTGGTACTCCATCAATGCTCTCTGCTGCTCACACACCCTGGCCAACATGGAATAGGTGGAATTCCAGCGAGTCGGCAGGTCGCACAACAGCCGATGTTGAGGCAAATGGAGGCGTTGCTGGAGTTTTTTTAAGCTAGCAGCAGCTACAGTTGACTTCCGAAAGTGTGCGCACAAGCGCCGCACTTTCACCAGTAGCTCTGCCAGGTTGGGGTAAGTCTTTAGAAATTTTTGGACTACCAGATTAAAAACGTGGGCCAGGCATGGTACGTGATTGAGTTCGGCAAGCTCCAGAGCCGCCACCAGGTTACGGCCGTTATCGCACACGACCATGCCTGGTCCTAGCTGCAGCGGCGACAGCCACATCTCCGTCTGCTGCAGTATGGCGTCCCTCACCTCTGGGGCGCTGTGCTTCCTGTCGCCCAAGCTGATGAGCTTAAGCACCGCCTGCTGACGTCTCCCCGCGCCAGTGCTGCAACGCTTCCAGCTAGCGGCTGAGGGCGATGTTAAGGCACAGGAGGAGGAGGAGGAGGAGGAGGAGGAGGAGGAGGAGGGTGGTTTATCAGAACCCATGCTGGCAATCTTGGGCGGGGGTGGTAGGTAGGCCATCTCTGTTTGCGACCCCGTCCCCACTACATTCACCCAGTGTGCCGTCAAAGAAATGTATCGTCCCTGGCCGCAAGCGCTTGTCCACGAGTCGGTGGTCAAGTGGACCTTTGCGCTGACTGCGTACCTCAGGGCCCGCCTGATGTTACGCGACACGTGCTGGTGCAGGGCGGGGACGGCACTCCGGGAAAAGTAGTGGCGGCTGGGGACGGAATAGCGAGGTGCGGCAGCCGCCATCAGGTCGCGGAAGGCCTGCGTCTCCACAAGCCTAAACGGCAACATCTCCAGGGCCAGCAGTTTGGAGATGTGGCAGTTTAAGGCTTGGGCTTGGGGGTGACTCGAGGCGTACTTCCGCCTGCGGTCGAACGCCTGCGAGATGGACAGTTGTTGGGACGAGGAGTGTGAAGGTGCAGGCGAAGAGGCGGGGGAAGGGGAGGCTGAAGGAGAAGGCCCCAAAGTAGCAGAGGCAGAGGCAGATGTGGAGGTGTCCTGGCTGGAGGTCTGGACCGCAGTGGCAGCACACAACAAAGGGGAAGAGGCAGTGGCAGCAAGACCGGGCGCAGTTTGTATTGCGTTTGCTCTCTCCCACTCAGCCCAGTGCTTGAATTCCAAGTGACGCCGCATGCCTGAGGTGGTCAGATTGCTCTTCTCAGAGCCCCTACTCAGTTTTGAGTGGCAGAGTGTGCAAACCGCGCTCAGTTTGTTCATCCGCACAAACATTAAAATATCTCCACACCACAGAAGTACGAGGCCTCGATGGGGGAGCTTCGCGCGACTGGCCGCTGCCGGGAACAGCTTCGGCCCTGCTGGCTGTGGCCTCACTTCTCTGTCTGAACTGTCCTCTGCCTGTGGACATGCCTCTGCCTGTGGACATGCCTCTGCCTGTGGACATGCCTCTGCCTGTGGACATGCCTCTGCCTGTGGACATGCCTCTGCCTCTTGCTGCCTTTTTCGGTGCTGCGCAGACCACCACCTCGCCACTGCTTTCCTCACTGGACATCACCCCTGGCCAAGTGGGGTCGGTCATTTCGTCATCCACCAGCTCCTCTTCCACTTCCTCACTCTGCTCCTCCTCCTGCCCACTGGACATTCCAACAGCCTCCCTTGATGGCAACTGCGTCTCATCATCATCATCGCTCATGATAACAGATGCTGGCTCAGGGTCCACATCAGCAGGAGATGGCGAAAACTCCAGTGTTTGGGCATCACTACAAACAAATTCCTCTGCTAGCTCCTGGGATTCTTCCGGCACATCTGAAAAAGGACCCGAAAAGAGCTCCTGGGAGGGGTCAATGGTGGGATGACTCTGTTGGCCAGGTGTGGAGGAAGGAGGGTCAGAGTGAGACTGTGTGGATGACTGGCTGGTGGACAACTGTGTGGAAGCGCTATCGGCTATCCATTGCACCACCTGTTCAACCTGCTCAGGCCTCAACAGCGGTGTAACCCGCCCCCTGCTTAACTGTCCCATAAAGGCAGGGATTCTGGATGAGCGGGATCCTGGCTGATCCTCACCAGCACACATTGTATCCCCACTGGCTTCAACAAGGCCCCCAACAGCATTTCCGCGCCCCCGTCCTCGTCCACGTCCTATTCCGCTAGCCCCCCTCCGCATTTTATTTTTTTTTTGGTTACAATATTTTGCCTTCACAGCCGTGAAATTAGTTTGCAAGAGAACGCCACAGTACAGTTGCCAGTTATAAGGCCTATATATTGTATTTTTCAAGGTACACAGCAGTAGTGCCAAATATAGTTTGGTATGTAGCAGAGCACCTAATACACCACTAATGCCTCTCTCTGTCCCTACTCCAGCAGCTATCCCTGAATACAGCAGCCGTTCTCTGTAAAGTCTATATTGTAGTAAGCTATCACTGAAGTCCACTGTAGTAGCCCTGATAAGGGCTTTTAATCACGCTCCTGCCTGTCCAACAGCTAAAATCTGTCTCTCCCTTCTCCAGCCTCTGTCCCTGACTAAGTTCACGCAGCATATGCGTACGAGCAGGAAGAGCTGAGTTTTTAATATTCGAGGTCACATGGTTTTTCCAGCCAATCCATGTAGACGCTGTTTTCACGCTGCCAGCGTGCTCAGCGTGCCTGTCATACCCCCCCTGCATGGTGATTGGTGGAAAAAGAGCGCCAGGGAAGGTGGGAGGGGAAACGAATTCTAAGTGCGCAATCGCCGTTATACTCGAAAGAAATCGAGCACGCCGAATATCGTAGTATTCGATCGAATACCAGCTCGATCGAACACTACTCGCTCATCTCTATTAAAGAACATTTTTAGGTTTAGTTTTACTCTCTTTGGCGATTAATCTCTCGGTCTCTAGTTTGGCTGCTTTTATTTGTCTCTTACATATTCTATTTTTTTCCTTATAGTTTTTCAATGCTTCCTCCCCACCCTCCTGTTTTAGTGATTTTAAATGCTTTCTTGTCACTTATTGCTTTCTTTACAGCTCTATTTATCCACATTGTTTTTTTCTTGTTCGTTAACCTTTTATTCCCATAAGGTATGTACCTCTCACAATTAGATATTAGGATGCTTTTAAAAATATCCCATTTTTTGGCTGTATTTTTATTTTTGAGGACTTAGTCCCAGTTAGTTAGGCCTATGGCCTCTCTTAGATGGCTAAATTTTGCTTTTTTGAAGTTTGGTATTTTTTTTCCTCCCTGAAGAAACGCTCTTTTGAATGACAGTTGGAAGGTTATTATATTATGGTCACTATTTCCCAGGTGTCCCCAGACCTGCACATCTGTTGTTCTGTCAGGTCTATTGGTTAATACTAAGTCCAGTATGGCCGTCCCTCTAGTCGGGTCCCGAACCAGTTGGGAAAGGTAATTGTCTTTGGTTATTTCCAAGAACCTGTTTCCTTTATGAGATATACAGGTTTCAGTTTCCCAGTCTATATCTGGGTAGTTGAAATCCCCCATTATAACGACCTCATTATGATTTGCCACCTCGTCCATTTCGTTTAGAAGTAAATTTTCTATGGACTCTGGTATATTAGGTGGTTTATAATAATGTCCTATTAGTATTTTATTATTGTTTTTGGCTCCATTTATTTCTACCCACAGTGACTCCACATCTTCATGTCCCTCACTTATATCTTCCCGGAGCGTGAAGGCCAGCCAACCCCTGCTATTGACATGTAAGGGCCCCATGTGATGCTGGGTTTACCGCAGAGTCTCCTGGCTTGTGATTGGCTGAGTTTATAGGCGCCAAAAATGCACAATGCGGAAGTTGCCATTTCCTCGAGCATGGCAAGATACTCGTCCGAGCAGCGAGTACTTACGAGTACCATAATACTCGAACGAGCACCAAGCTCGGACAAGCATGCTCGCTCATCTCTATTACATAATAGGCTTCCCAACATACCCCCACATTTGAGAAACTCATTAGTCTTGAGAGACACCATCGTCTCTTGGAAAGTGTTGAGGAAATGGTTTAATTTACCTTATCAAGTCTCCAAACATTTACCGCTTATTGATAATCCTTCCTTCTCACCAGGAATAGATAGTAAATTGTTCCGTCAATGGAGTGGAAGAGGACTTAAGCAGAAGAAAAACTTAGTTAATGATAAGGAGGCTAGGTGGTTGACATTCTCGGAGATAGGGGAAAAATATGCATTGGGGGAGTGGAGTTTTCGTTCTTATCTTCAGATTAAGCATTATGTGAGGGAACTGGTACGGGACTTGTCACATGAATGGGGTGCAAATGATTTCGATTTGTTTGTTAGGTGTTCAGGTGTTCATCCATATCTGGATTGTACCCATCTCTGAGAGATCGCTTGAGGAACAAAGATCCTAAATCCATCTTCAAAAAATGGGGTCATATACTGGGAATTAAGGAGATTCTCCCAGTGGTTCCTAAAGGGATTAATGCGCTATATAGTGCGGTGATAGATGAAACATGGAGGGAGACGCATATAAAGATACTACGTCATGCTATATATGCATTTGACCTTCCGATTACTCCTACGAGACCAGACAGATGAACAGCCTGTCCCAAATGTAAGACTTCAGGGTCGGATCTTTGGCATGGTATTTGGAATTGCCCAGAGCTGTCCAGTTTTTGGAAACAGGTAGAGGGAATGCTGCAGAAGGTGAGCAATTTCACAGGTCATTTGTCACTGTCTATAGTCGTTTTGCTGGTAGAGGAAAATGGGGGGGGGGGGGGAAACTACAAGTTTAGGGAGGGGTAGAAATTTGTCTCCTATGGGGCATAAACTCTTAATGGTAGCAAAGCGATGTCTACTAAACCAATGGTTAACATCCACTATCCCTACTATAAATGAGATAACGCTGTTACATTTTGAATGGTTATAATCTCTCAAGGAACCGGAAATAGCAGGGAAAATGTTATTGTGTGTGGAGGAGGGGAATATATCTACCAGCATCAGAGATACAGAGTTTGTCCTCGTGGTATTTGGTGGAAGATATAAAAGGCACACTAGGGAAATTAAGAGCGTCTCAGGAGTAATCCTTACAATGACTGTCAATATAGAGAAGTAGGGAGAATTAGAGAGTAGGTGTAGTGCTGAGGCTGCCGATAGAACAGGTTAGTGTAGTTTAAGGTGGTTTAGTTTGAGTTATTAGTTCAGGATACTTGGGGGATGGGGGATTGAGCATAACTGCTGTCTGATTAAAAATCTCAGATCCTGCAAGACTTAATTATATATTTTATTCAATGTTATATGCTGAGGTACGCACATAATGCATTTTTTCTTTATTATGCGGATTGTACTGTTTTTATGCATGTGAACCTGCATCTGTAATGCATTTTCCGATTGATATGTTCTGGGGACACAAAATTACAAAATAATAAAATGTTAAAAAAAAGAAATCGTTGCCTACAGTACAAGAGCATGCGTTCAACGTTGTGAACCGCCATGTCTTTTAACTTAGCCCGAGCAGCAACTAGCTCCCGAAGGAGAGAAAGACTGGGTTTAACTTGTAGACGGGATTGCAAGGATTCAGTCTGAGTTGTGAGTTCGCGCAGACGGGTCTGTCTGTCTTTTTTGAGCCTAGAGGCCAGTGCAATGCACTGACCCCGCACACAGCTTTATGGGCTTCCCATCACGTAGCCAGGGAGGGGACTGAGTTTACGTGTTCATTAAAATATGTTTGGATATATTGTTTAATTTCTGTGCATGTAGGGAGTGATTTTAATAAGGAGTCATTGAGGCGCCAATGGCAAGTACGGGGTGGTTTAGGTTGAGAGCAGAGAGTAAGTCTAACAGGCGCGTGATCAGACCAGGAGATAGGCCCAACAGTAACTTCCCTTAACAGCTTTAGGGTGAGAGCATTGCCAAAGAAGTAGTCTAATCTGGTGTGCAGTTTGTGGGGAGGGGAGTAGAAGGTGTACCTCCGACCTGTGGGGTTCTCCACTCGCCAGAGGTCGTAAAGGGCTGAATTATGAATGACAACGGAAATCCCTAGCGAGGCGAGCTTGTGATGGGGAGGGTGTGGTTGGAGCAAGTGACAGTCTGTCCGCCGACTCGGAGAAGACCATATTAAAGTCCCCCCAACAATCCATGTGGCAGGGGGCAGTTTATGGAGCCTATTAAAAACCTTGCACGCAAATGGGAGTTGGGAAGTGTTGGGGGCATAGATGTTACAAAGCACTATGAATTTTTGAAAAGAGCCTTCTAATATAACATAGCGGCCACCAGGATCTATATGGGAGGCAGATATAGAAATAGGGCAGGACGCAGAAAGCAGGATGGCTACCCCTGCTTTTCGACAGTAATGATTGGCCAAATAAGCATGTAGGTAAAAGTGCTTAGCAAAATTAAAGGACCCCGTCTGGTTGAAGTGGGTCTGCTGTAAAAACGCAACGTCTGCATGCAAATTGCATAGTTCACGAAGGACTAGGCGTCTTTTCGCATTGGAGCCTAACCCCTTGACATTCAAAGTGACTATTGTAGCCATGAGGAGGGTGGAGAGAGTGTGTGACTATGCGGGTGAAGGTCAGCTCACCGTCAGATGTACCAGTATCGGGAGGTGATCTGGAGTAGACAACTGATGGCCGGCTGAGGGTAGGCTAAAGAGTAGAAGAATATAAAAAGGGTCTAGAGGAAGGGTGGGGAGACAAGAGGAAAAATCTGGGTGAACACAGACACTACAAAACACTACAAATACCAATATCATCGAGACTGGATCAGAAAAAAAGAACAGTAGAAAAAAAAAAAAGAAGAAGAACAAGAAGTGGTCTACGGAGGGACCAACTCTGCTAAGTCCAAGTTAGCAGAGAGGACTTGCAGGACCCCAAAAAATGAAAAAGAGGTCCGCGGCAGTCACGTCCCAGCAAGGGCAGAGAGCACCTAGCAAACACCAATGGGTAGGAACACAATAAAATAGGCAGCAACTGTGCAACTGATGCATCAATAATCAGCATAACTACAATAATTATATGAACTGTAACGGCTTTAAGCCCAGAGCGGGCATATAATGCAGTAAGTTCCCAGGGAAGTGCCAAGGGCACTAAGATAAGTGGATATGGCATCAGCGATGGATAGGTGGGCCTCTACTGGCATCTGGAGGTCCCCGTGGGTGAGGGGATAGATCATCGGAAGCATCGGGATGCACCTTAGGCGAGGGCAGTCGTCGGTGCTTGGAAGGCTCCGGGGTCTGCCAGGGCAGGGGGGGTGGGGGGCATGGAGGAGATAGGTGCCTCCCAGTCCGGCAATTCAGGGGTGGGGGATGTTCAGAGATCTTCTGCAGGAGATCGAAGATATATGGGGCGCCCATTCTTCCGGACTATCAAGGCGAAAGGAAATCCCCAACGGTATGGAATGCGGTTAGCCTTGAGAGTGTCCAAAATAGGGCGTAGATGTCTGCGTTTCTGCAGCGTGATCCAAGACAAATCCTGGTATAATTGCACCCGTGCTCCCTGGAAATCTAAAAAGCGCATTTCTCGTACTTTTGCCATAATGGCTTCTTTCCGAATTAAGTCATGAACGCAGCAAATAACGTCCCTAGGTTGGGGGAACGAGCCCCTAGGTCTAAGTGCTCTGTGGGCACTGTCCAGTTTGGTAGTAAAGGACGGGGGGGGGGCACCCATAATTTGATTGAAGAGGGCGTCAAGGGTTTCTTGTAGATTTTCTTCATCTTGGGGTTCTGGGAGACCCCGAATCCCAATATTGTTCCGCCGGCCGCGGTTGTCTAGATCTTCTAGATGTCTTTGAATTTAACGGAGCTCAGTAGCATGGTGGAAGCTGAGGCATGAATCAGGGAGACACATGCACGTGTAAGAGTGTGGCCCTTCTCTAGCGTTTCCATACGGCTTGATATAGAGAGTAAATCCCGCTGCAAGAACAAGAACTTGGAAGTCCCTTTTAGTAGGTAATTGTGAATAAAGGGAAGCCCATTCGGAGGGTGAGGAAGGTCTCCCAGGGGTACCAGGTTCGGGGCTGGGGAGCAGTCTGGCGTGGGGGCTGCATATCGTGCCATGGAGGGGGTAGCCCCCACGTCCTCCTCTGATTCCACCATGCGTGGGTGTGATGAAGGGGGCAGATCCCTGAAGGGTGAAGATGGGGGAGCAGGGGTGTCATGTAGGATTGTTGGGGAAAAGGGCACCACATGAGGGTTGAGAGGGCGCTCCCCTGCACTGACCTGCCGAGAAGCCATTCCTCCTGCCCTCTCTCCATGTGGTCCGGCGCCATGTTCAGGCCGTTGGGTGTCAGCTCTCCCCTGTCCTGGTGAGTCCGGTGAAGAAGCAGTGCAGGCAGTGTGGCCGTCTGTGCCTTATGGAGGGTCTGGTCCTCTTGAGCAAGCGGGGCCCCATCGGAAGTTGGGCGCACATGTGGTGTGTACCTCTGCTGAGGTACCGCATCCTCCAGCTGCAGGGCCGGCAGGGAAGATGGCAGCGACGGGGAAGCAGCGCGGGAAGGCCGCGTGATATACTCCCTAAGGGTGCTGCGTTGCTGTACATCGGGATGATCTTCTGTATCTTTTTCCCCATTGCAGGGAAGCTGATGTGGCTCGGGGACTCTAAGAAGAGCTGCACTGCTGCGGAGCTCCTTGCTCACATGTCCGCTGCCATTGGGTGCTAGGCCACGCCCCCTATTTAAATACATTCTATTAGTAATAATATTGGTATAGCTATATCTAACTATACAAACTACATTTGTGAGATGGGAATACCCCTTTAAGTAATAGTTCCTCTGTTTACATCAGAAACTGCCTCCTCTTTACTACTGCTACTAAGGTTGTATCTACCTTAAGACGCTGGCGTCACGACATTCCAGGACTCTGCCGACAGACACCTTAAAATACTTTCCACCATCAAGGGTCCCTCGCCTCACCATCCGGCAGATTTACTGTGAACCAGAGATGACTTGGAGGAAACGATGTCCTTCCTCCCGCACAACTGTACACCGACCCAGGGAGTCACCAAACCGTGAGTAGCGTTACCAACGGCAACCATTAGACACTGACATATTCCCTACACTCACGCTTGCCCCTGCAGTCTGGCTCGCTGCATCTGAAAAAATGCGGAACACAATCCGTCCGCAAAAAAAAAAAAAAAAAAAAAAAAAAAAAAGAAGAAGAAGATCCACATTTTTAGAGACAGCATATGGCCATCTGAATGAGCCCTCCTGCTTACTGGGGAGCAAAATATGTTGTATAGAGATATATAGCATACAATATATAGATAGGAGATATATAGATAATAGATAGATATGAGAATAAGATAGATAGATACAAGATAGAGATCGATATGAGATAGATAGATAATAAATAGAAGATAAATGATACATAGATAATAGATAGAAGATATATAATACATAGATAATAGATAGAAGATATATAATACATAGATAATAGATAGAAGCTATATAAATAAATTGATAGAAGGGTGGCCTCCAACCAAAAACACAGAGACCCCAACAGGGATGTGAGGGAGGCCTACAACATTCTACGCAGGAGATACAAACACACCCTCAGAGAGGAAACAGAGGCACCTCTCCCACAAACTCCAACAGCTCGAGGACTCCCTCCAGGACAACTCATTCTGGGAGACCTGGCACCATATGGGCACAAAGCCCAAAACTCCCTCCACATTCAAAATGGCAGCATCTGGCTCAGCTACTTCAGGGACCTCTACAAAAGCATCCCTGAAGAAGACCAAACCCTGGAACAGCAACAGATAACTGTAAAACTGAGGGACATGGAGGAGGCCATCAAGAACTTCAAGATCCCTCTGGACTCACCAATCACAATGCAAGAGATACAGGAAAGAATCGCCCTCCTGAAAGTCAAAATGGCCAGCGGTACTGACGGCATCCTGCCAGAGATGATTAAATACAGCCCCCCAGACATACACACTGCACTGGCAAAATTCTTCACCCTCGTCCTCAGTGTGGGACACATCCCCAAAGAATGGAACCAAGGCCTCATAACACCCATCTACAAGAATGGGGACCAATATGATCCAGCCAATCACAGAGGGATCTTCGTCACCTTCCTCACACAGCACGAGGTCCTCAGCAAAAGCCAAGCCGGGTTCATGCCAAACCACCGCACCACTGACCATATCTACACCCTGCACAGCCTCATCAAGACACACGTCCACAATACCAAACGTGGCAGAATATTTGCCTGTTTTGTGGACGTTTGACTCTGTGTGGCCCCCGGGCCTGTTCCTGAAACTCTTGGAGAATCAGGAACCAATTCAGCATGAAGGTGAACGGGAAGAGAACTTCTTATTTCCAGCAGGCCCGAGGGGTCAGACAGGGCTGCAGCCTGAGCCCAACACTCCTTAATATCTACATCAATGACTGGCTGCAGCTCTGGAGGCCTCTTCAGCACCAGGCCTCCCCCTGCATGACTGCAAGGTGAGGTTCCTGCTGTACGCCGATGACCTCCTGCTGCTGTCCCCAACAGAGAGAGGCCTCCAAGACGGCCTGGCAGTACTGGAAAAATTCAGTACCACATGGGCTCTACCCATCAATCCTAAGGCCCCTTTCACACGGGCGATGTTTCCGCGCAGGTGCAATGCGTGATGCGAAGTCATTGCACCCGCACTGAATCCTGACCCATTCATTTCAATGGGGCTTTTCACATGGGCGATTTTTTTCACGCCTGAGTTCGCCGTTGCGTGCAAATCGCAGCATGTTCTATATTCTGCGTTTTGCATGCAGCCTTGGCCCCATTGAAGTGAATGGGGCTGCGTGAAAATCACATTGCATTCGCACACAAGTCCGGGTGCAATGCATTTTTAACGCATAGTTGCTTAGAGATGTTGTTTGTAAACATTCAGCTTTTTATCACGCGCGTGCGAAATGCATCCATACGCATCGCACCCGTGCGGAAAAAACCTGAACGTACGCAATCAAAGCTGTACTGCGATCGCGTGCGAATTGGTGCCGATGCGTGCCGATTTTCGGGCACGCATCCGGACTGAATCCGCGACGCCCGTGTGAAAGGGGCCTAAGAAGACCAAAGCCATGGTCCTCAAGAGGAAGGACCAGAATAAAGCCTCCATCCCTTCACATTAAATGGCTCCACACTGGAGAAAACCAACAGCTTCACCTACCTGGGCCTACACCTACCTGGGACTGGAGCGTCAAAGCAGCAATAGAAACACTGAAAGGAAAAATCCAGCAGAACCTTCTACTCCATCAGAAGGCAACTGAACCACCCCAAACGACCCGTGAGGGTCTGGCTTAAAATATTCGATGGTGTCATCACCCCAATCCTTCTCTATGGCAGTGAGGTATGTCAAAGTGGCATTCCAGCCCAACAAAGACCTTCCATCTAGAGTTCTGCAAATACCTCCTCCAAGTCCATCGCAGCACCTCCAACATGGCGTGCTGGGCAGGTTCCACTATGGCTCACAGTGCAGAAGAGGGCAATATCATTCTGGGCGCACATACAGGGCAGCAGCCCCGGCTCTTACCACCACCAAGCCTCGCTAAGCCTCAGGGCCCAGAGCAAATCCTGTGCCCTCCAATCCAGTGTCAGCTGCCTGTCCAACCATAACCCCCAACATGCCCTGAACAAAGCATAAATAAAGGGGGTCATAGAGCTGCAAGGAGCAACACAGGGGAATGGAGAAGAGAAATACAGGGTGGGCCATTTCTACGGATACACCTAAAGAAAATAGGAATGGTTGGTGATAACTCCCTGTTTGTGGCACATTAGTATATGGGAGGGAGATAACTCAAGATGGGTGGTGACCATGGCAGCCATTTTGAAGTCAGCCATTTTGGATCCAACTTTAGTTTTTTCAATAGGAAGAGGGTCATGTGACACATCAAACTTATTGAAAATTTCACAAGAAAAACAATGGTTGCTTGGTTTTAGCGTTACTTTATTCTTTCATGAGCTATTTAGAAGTTTCTCTTTGTTTACAGCCATTGATATGTCGCAGAGGTTAACATGTGAGGAGCGGATAGAAATTGTGTTGATGTCTGGTGAACGCAGTACCCGGGTCATTGAAGCAGATTTCAATGCAAGACACCCTACGAGACCACCCATCTCCCAGGCTACAGGTAGCAAACTGCTTGCCAAGTTTCAGTGTTGGATTTGCCAAAATGTGGAGACATGAAAACTGTCACTAATGAAGAAACATCAGTGGCTGTCCTAGCTTCATTCAGCAAGAGCCCACAGCGTAGCACTTGCCGCGTGTCACTGGAGTGTGGCATCAGTCTAATATCCCTTCGCATCTCAACGAGGATGACCCAGATCGGCGCACTGAAATTTCAGAATGGGCAAAACAAAAATTGGAATAAGACCCTCAGTTTACACAGAACATTTTGTTCAGTGATGAGGCAAACTTATGTGGATGGTGAAGTGAAGAAACGAGATGTACAGCACCTGAAACTGCGGACACTGGAGGCCTGTGCTGACATTTCTTCTGCGGTGTTGCTATCAGTGTGTGAAGAGCGGGAGAAGATGGCGGCACTAACAATCCAACACAAGAGGCAGCACTTATACACATATATATAGGTGGTCAGAAACTTGTAAATAACTCATGAAAGAATAAAGTTACGTTAAAACCAATTGTTTTTGTGAACTTCTCAATAAGTTTTATGTCACATGACCCTCTTCCTATTGAAAAAACGAAAGTTGGATCCAAAATGGCAGACTTCAAAATGGCCGCCATGGTCACCACCCATCTTGAAAACTTTCCCCTCCCATATACTAATGTGCCACAGACAGGAAGTTAATATCACCAACCATTCCCATTTTCTTTAGGTGTATCCATATAAATGGCCCACCCTGTAGACACCAACCAGAAACTCACTGTAAACAAATCACTGCAAAGAGACTACACCATGGCGCCCTACCTGGAGAGGATACCCCACCCAAACAGACCCTGAGCCTGTACAGACTGAGCACCCACAGCCTGGAGATGGAGACAGGGCGGCACAGGCAGACATACAAGAAGACTGTGCCAGCGCTGTGTGCAGGGGGTCCTAGAGAATGAGGCCCACTTCCTGCTACAATGCAGCAAATACTCACCTGTGAGGGCCACGTACTTCCAGAGACTCTCCACTCACATCCCAGACTTCACCTCCATAGATGAGCAGAGGAAACTCCACATCCTACTGGGGGAAGAGGAGTCCACTGTGGAGATCACTGCCCAATATGTCTCCTCCTGCCACCAACAGAGGAAGATGAGACACCATGGACTAATATACCCCCATACTGCCCCTTTAACCCAACATCCACCCCCTAATTCCCACATCAAACCCCCTCCACAATACCTATTATTTCTTTTCCTTTGGCAATGCTAAATGTTTTACTTGGACGTGCCAATAAAGCTTTATTGAATTGAATTAATACGAAATAGGTAACAGATAGATAGGAAAGAGAATAAAAACAGAAGGAGAGCGCCACATGTGCGGTGCCTGTTATCTTACTCTAGTCCTGATGAAGGGGGGGTCGTTCAGCCCCAGAAACGAGTAGACTATTGGCAAAAAAGGAATTTATTCTACAAACTACATCCAAGTTTGAATTCCTTATCCTGGCAGCACCTAAGGACGATCCAAAACCTTTTTTCCCCTTACTATTTAAAATAGATAGATAAATAGATATGATATAGATATATACGAGATAGACGATAGTCTAAATTTGCCTTTCCTTGAGTCCAAAGGCAGCACAACACAAAGGGTTAATGTCTTGCTCCTCCCGTCTAGGACAGAAGATAATCATTGGTGAATCAGACTAATTAACCCCCCTATAAAGGAGTGCTCACCACTAGGTAGAGGAGGTTTTTTTTAACCAAGCAATGTCTTTTCACGGAGGGAGACTTGTGCTGCCTTTGGACTCAAGGAAAGATTAATTTCGGTCAAAACTGCAGCCTTAATCACTTGTCCATCAAAGGCTGAATTGTAAGCACCAGATACATCAGCTTATATTGTTTTGTAAAGATGCCTGGAGAAGACCATGTAGAGGTTCTTCATATTTGATCCAATGTTTTTTTTTTCTCTTTTCTGCCCAAGTGACTAAGTGGACAGAGTTGTGTTGTGACTCCACCTGATAACTGGAGTACTTGAAGTCTAGAAGCAGTACTCTTAATCCACAGAGTGTAGACTTGCTGGCTTTTATACTTCTCTATAAACATCTGGTCAGCCGACCTGAAGGACCCTGGTTCTCCAATGACCAGTAGATAAAGCTTGTCTTGTTCAGCTGATTGAGGAATCTGGTAGATGAATTTCTTGACTTACATTCATGCCAGATGAGAGCTTTGGTAGGATATAGGGCGCGTCTTCTTGATGTACTTTCAGATATGGCCCTTGTAAAGTCCAACACCTTCTTGGCTGATGCAATTGTCAACAGAAATAAACCTTTCAAGGATACAAACCTTAGTGGAGCTTCTGTAAGAGGTTCAACCAGGGCCTTGAGGAGAACAATCTGATCCCAGTCTGGAATAGGAGGCTTAACGATTAATTTAAATTGAGTAAAGAAAGTTTAAAAAAAAAATTGCATGAATGCACGAAGACTCCATCTATGCAAGCAGTGTCAGCCATGAAATGCACTCTTACAGTGTTAGGATTCTGCAGTTTCCACCACCACATCTTACAAGTTCTTCTTCAGTCCTGAACCGTCAGATTCCAGGCTGTGACTGAAACATCCCTGGTGTGGATGCTGTAGGCCTGCTTGAACAAGATGATCTGGCTGGACTGTATGTTCAATAATCTCCTCTGGAAAGTTGTAACCAGTGAGGGATCACGCCCTCATCTCATTTTCCTGAGCACTCAGGATATGAGGGTAATGAAGGAAAATTTGGATGAAAAATTCCTTCTGAACTGATAGACAGTCCATCTATTCTTTCTGGTGGATCCACTTGATTCAGGGAGCAGAACCTCTTGGGCTTTGTATTGGAGCCTCTCCCTGTAGCATCTAATGGGGTACCCCATCTGCACACAATCTGCCTGAAGAACATACAGAACACCTTGACTGTGGATGTCGGTCTATGGTCTGACATTCCACTGCCCAAGTCATAATTTGACTACATTGACTGTACCGTGGATCAGAGAGAGTCCTGTGCCAATTGTTGATACAGAACATGGCGGAGACATTACCTGTTTGCTCCACCACTGGCTGATTCTTGAGCCTCCCCTCAATGAAGAGCTAGATGTACTGCTCCCAGGTCTCTGATACTGGATACAGATACATCTCTTGGAGATACCACCTCCCCTGAACTCAAAGAATGTGGAAGTGGACTTCCTGACCAGAGTTATTGGAACGGCCAGAAAATCTACTTTGTTCAGTATTTTTCGGACGAAGCCATCAAGACAGTAGTTTCTGGCTTGATCACCACCAGATGAACCAGACTTGATAAACATTGGTTTCTTCCTGAAGCAATGCTGGTTTGCAATGTAGACTAAGGCTTCATTCACACGACCGTATTTTGTTTCCGTGTCCGTTCCTTTTTTTTGCGGACCGTACGTGGAACCATTTATTTCAATGGGTCCACAAAAAAAACTGAAGGTACTCCGTGTGCATTCCGTTTCCGTATGTCCTCATTTCCGTTCCACAAAAAAGATAGAACATGCCCTATTCTTGTCCGTTTTGCTGACAAGGATAGGCATTGTTACAATGGATCTGCAAAAAAACAGAAACACGGATGCCATATGGAACGTCATCCGTTTTTTTTGCAGATCCGCAATTTGCGGACCACAAAACACATACGGTCGTGTGAATGAAGCCTAATGCCCACGTTACGGCTTCTATTGAAGAGGTCAGGAAAGTATGTATTTGTAGACAGAGCGGCTGCCTGGCCTGATCCGATAGTAATCTTGACTAGCAACAGGAGTGGCGGTTACACAGGAGATGTTGGGGGAGCCCTATCCAAATATTTGCTGTGGGCCCAGTTATTCCTAGTTACTCCACTGGCACTTGGTGATGGACCTTAGATCGCACATTCACCTTGATTTCTGGATCTGCTTTTTGAGAGCTTAATCAACCAGGTTCTAGAGTCTACCTGGAAGCTCAGGGCTGAGTTAGTGCCACAACTTAGAAAGAACACCAGGCGATGAGGATAAACCAAAGGCCAGTGATTGAAGATGAGAAATCCTGGTGAGTGATGGGCCTGAGAACCTGCGATGGGTTGGCAGTAACGTGCATATATGAGATCTCAACCATAAAATCGTCCTGTGATATTGATACCAAACAGCAATTCACATCATTAAATTCTTCCGAGAAGCATCTGATTAGACACGTCAGATCTAACCTCCATCTTTCCTGTGGCTTTGACCCTGCATACATTCCTGAAAAGGCCCAGACATTTCCTGGGAAAGAGGAGAAGATTTTCCTGTTAAGTCCTGAGACAACCACCATATGAGGCTTTGTGAAGGGTTGACTTATTTGTCCTGGGGGACAATTTCTTAACCTGAGGGAGTGACCTGGGTACAAGATTCTATCCCCGGACCTAATCCTTGCACAATTTGAGAAGATGTTTTGTAATTTTGCTCCCACTGGAGGTCAGGAGTACTAAATTTTATGTTTCCCCTTTTCCAAATTCTACTTTATAGAGCTTGGAGAGCCTGAAACTTGGAAACACTCCTTCTATCCATCCCTTCAGAGCCCCTCTTAGGTGATCTTAGGAATAAAACGACAAGAATGAAACTAGACCTAGAGGAGTATTGTGGAGAGGAGACCCCTCTGTAACAACGATTGATTCTCAATGGAATTCATTTGGTGAGGAACAAATGGCGCTAACAGAATGTCCCTCTGAGAGTCTATGGGGACCACGTGAAGTAGGAGGCACATTCAGGGCCCATTCACA
This sequence comes from Rhinella marina, assembly GCA_900303285.1. Taxonomy (NCBI): domain Eukaryota; kingdom Metazoa; phylum Chordata; class Amphibia; order Anura; family Bufonidae; genus Rhinella; species Rhinella marina. The sequence goes on along the minus strand of ONZH01014194.1, from coordinate 4,830 downwards.
CAATAGTATTTACTCCCCCTCCCCCAACACGTCCCGCAATATGCAGATCTAATGTTGACCTATTAATAAATAGGACTGAGAGACAGACAACACACATGTGCCGCCCGCCTCCGCACCTCATTCCACGGGAGAAAGAAGTTGTCCCACTCCTTCCCATATTGCGGACAAAAACTGGCATTACCACCATAGGGCAGGATGTTCTGAACTGCAACGCAGAATGTACACAGCGGCATCCATGTCCTATGGATCCACTACTTGAGGTCCACATAATCAGATATGGTTCTGTGAATGGACCTCCAGTCTTCGTGACTAAGTGAGACTTATTGGGGAGCAATCCCTATGTCACTAGGAACCTGAAGCCAGAGACGTTTTGCCCTCCACCATAGACGGGGAATTACTATGTTACAGCAGGAAACAATCTTCGGAACTAGAAGTTTCCAGACAGGGAATAACCGACTGCCAGAAAATGTCTTCCCAGCCAGACGGGCCCCTGGGTGTTAGCTTAGGGGGGTTATCCTACTGAGCCAAGACTGCAGGATCTGTAAGACGGCTGATATCTATCTCTTACATAATATTACTGGTCTGGCTGGGGCCACACTCCTGCCATACATCCCTCTAATACAGGATCATCAGGAATATCCTAGAGGGTGTAATAAATAAATGTCCGTGAAAAATATCACTACTGGTTCTCCTATCCAAATATAGTGTATGCGTTACGGAGTAAGGAACCCCTGGAGGACTCATTACCAGGATTCAACAAAAGTTATATAAAAAATGAATAATGTGATTTATTGTCGGTCTTCATGGAAGTTGATTAGTTACAAAAATAGTTTAAGAAAAAGTCTTAGTCTATTGTCCATGTGTAATTATGAAAGTTCATAGTGTCATTGCTGAAGGGTAGAAGCTTCCTTCTCAGGTTCCATGTGTTCCATCTTCTTCAGCAGCAACCCCCACCAGAGTGAGAGTAGACTACCCCCCCTTGTCTGTCCCTGTCAGTCATTTATACCATAGATTCAGCCATGAATTGCTAACGTATGTACTTCTACAGTGTCATATCTGGAAACCTCAAATATAGGTCTTGACGTTCTCATAGAGACCTCCCATTGCCCTTGTGTATTCCTATAGATGGTGTCAGTGTGTAGTGTAATAACTCCTTTATATCAAATACTAATATTATATCAAAAATTATTTAACAGAGGGTTTGTTTTCTGTTTTTTTTTCTTGCTATTTTGGGCTTATCTCCTCTAGGTGCAAACATCTCAAGGTGAGCTAGCACAGCCTTAAATAATGAAGGAAATTGAATGTGCACCAACATGAAACAAAGATCCCCAGAGTCCTCCTGGTCACAGAGACAGAGTCCACATCCAGATGAGATGAGGCAGGAGAGAAGGTGAAAGGAGTTGTAGATAAGCGAGGACTTATAGATATATGAGCAAAAAGCATCCGAGTGAGAGCTGCTGACCGCTGAGAAGTAACCATCTGCACTGGAGACCTTCAGGTGGTAGGCAATGGCGCAGACGTCCCCTGCGTCGTCCGCACCTGGCGCAGACGTCCCCTGCGTCGTCCGCACCTGGCGCAGACGTCCCCTGCGTCGTCCGCACCTGGCGCAGACGTCCCCTGCGTCGTCCGCACCTGGCGCAGACGTCCCCTGCGTCGTCCGCACCTGGCGCAGACGTCCCCTGCGTCGTCCGCACCTGGCGCAGACGTCCCCTGCGTCGTCCGCACTTGGCATTGTTCTATAATTATAACATATATATTCCACTCACACATACATACAAGCTCCGCTCCAGGACACAGGATCCTTAAAGCTGCTGTGATTCCGCTGCTGCAGTAAGATCTCACACTGTGCAGAGCCACAGATGTAGCAGAGCTAAAAATGACACTGATAACACACGGCACAGAGTTCTCATCCATCTTTGAGAAACTATTGAAATACATTGAGAGTTAGTTAGTGAACCCCTTGTGCCATCATTTAACCCGTTACCCATCACGTTGAGCTCAGCGGCTCCTGTACACGTCTACTCCAGAACGGCTCCTGAGATGGAGACACTGCTGCAGCCTGGAGTAGATAACAGCGCTTGTAATGGCTGAACCAGCACTTCTCACAGGGACACACCCCGAATATACAGGGAACCCCCGCTGTATGAGAAACTCACCAGGACATCATCCCATGGAAGCCGATGGGGAAATAAACTCTGGACACTTCCAGATCAGACATGTCAGCAGTTAATCCTGGAGACACCTCCATCTATAACCTGCATGTAATCTGGACACTCGTATGATATTCTGGAGACACTTATCAACCATAGCGGCCTTCACAGCAGCAGGAGCCTCTATATGTGTGAGCTTCATAGTCCTAGACAGAAGAAAGAGCTCATCTACCTAGTGGTGAGCACTCCTTTATAGGGGGTTAATTAGTCTGATTTACTAATGATTATCTTCTGTCCTAGACGGGAGGAGCAAGACATTAACCCTTTGTGTTGTGCTTCCTGAAGGACGAATAGGAAAGATGGATGGATACATAGATAGATAGAAGGATAGATAGATATTAGATAGATAGAAGGATAGATAGATAGATGGTGCTGTGGGGGGAGGGGTGCCAGGAATCCTCTGCTTTCTACTGCACGGGGTAACTGGTCCCCTGTTCTATAACCCTGAAAGTCTGTGGCATGTGCCCTGTTGGACTTGCCCAGGGAGCCCTGTTCACACACACATCAGCACTGCAGTGTTAGTGACAGAACAGTAGGGATGAAGCTGGTAAGCAGACAGCGCCCCCTACACCCTGAGGCTGTAGCTCCTCACAGGTTATAAGACAGAGGAGCTCCGGGGTCCTGTATGGTTACTTAGCTGGCTCACACACTGCAGTTTAAACTGCTGCTTCCACGGATGTTCAGCTGAAAAGCAGCACTGAAGCAGGGGGCCCCTAGATGATAAGGGCCCTGGGCCCACTCCCCCCCCCTAACGCCGGCCCTGTCTGTACTGATGTGTATAGAGAACGAGGGGAACTATCAGCGGGGTCTCTGTATTCCTGCAGATGATGGACATTCCTATCATGTACAGTAAGCAGGGGCGGATTGGGAACTCAAAGTGGCCCTGGAAAAAATGGTAGAAGTGGCCCAATATTGTAGGCGGAGCCAAAATGTAGAAGGTGTGGTCAAAGGAGGCGGGGTCTGAGAACCTGTTGCGGTATTATTTAACAAAACATGTGGATTTGCACCTTTGTATGCCATCTCCAAATGCTTTTCTTCCACATTAAAATACAATAAAAACTATACATGTGTGGTATCGCTGTAATCGTGCTGAAATGGAGAATGAAGGGTACAAATCAGCCTTACTGCATAGTGAATGCCGTAAAAACAAAATTCATGAAACTGTGAAGGAATTGCATTTTTTTTTTTATTCCACCACATTTGGAATTTATTTTCCAGCTTCTGGCTACATCGTATGCAAAATTAAATGGTGCCAGTAGAAAGTACAACTAGTACCGAAAAAACAAGTCCTCATATGGCAAAGTTAAGGCTCTGGGAAGGCAGGGAGAAATACTAAAATGCATAAAGGAAAAATTGCCATGTCAGAAAGAGGTTAAGTATTTTTCTTGGCCATGTTTTCCATCAATTTTTAATTTTTATTTGTGGCTTTTTCACATATCTTGATTTTTATCATAGTGGTCAGTTTTGTTTATTAATTATTTCACAACTGGCTTCAAATATATAAGCCTTTCACATTGAGTTTGGACCCATTCAGATGAAAATATCTGTTTTGCGCACAGCCTATTCTTGCCCACAAAACAGAAAAGAATAGGACATGTTCTGTGCTTTTTGCAGGGCCGCAGAATGAACATGCAATGGTATGCGGACAGCACACACTGCAGTCCATTAAAATGAATAGGTCCACATCCGATCTGCAAAATATACAGATTGGATGAGGACCAGATATACAGTCATGTGAATGGGGTCTTATACATTTATTGTTTTTTTTTTCACTTTAATAAAAATGTTATTTTATTCTTACTCCCCCCTCCTCCTTCCCATCTATATCTCATGGCATTGCAAGCTGATGGCCCTGAACTAGCCTGTCAGTGTCATGATAAGAGAGGGCTTGCAGGCAGCGTGCACAGGGTTACATGGCAAGCTGCCTCCCCTGCTGTGCTGTCATTATGATAATGAGATATCACGGCAGGGGTGCCAGGTCGGCGCTTGCGATGTCTGTGTAGTTTAGTTTAGTTTATTGTGCAGGCCAGCCAACCCCAGTGTGGAGGCACTTCACTTGAAAAAGTTAAACTCACCCAGGCAGCCTAGGGGAGGAGCGACAGTGAGGTGAGAGATCTCAGATACCCAAGCGGCACCAGCCCCATCCATAGTAAGTCCAGACTGTCCTGTCAGTTGAGCGCAGCAGGGCTGGCATGCAGGCAGTGACTGAGTCACTCACAGTAAGTCTCTGACGCTGTGCACACCACACGGCCTCAACCACCCTCCCCCTCCTGCACATACTTACAGCCCCAGGAGTAGCAGGCAGATGGGACTGAGCAGCGGGATCTTTGTCAGCCAGCGCATTATGTGTATTGGCGCTGGCTGCAAGCGGTGGGCTCCACCGGCCCACTGCACATGGAAAGACATGCGGCCCACCGGGAAGGTTCCCGGTACAATACATTGCCAATCCGCCCCTGACAGTAAGTGATGTCAGTGTATACACCGGGACATGGCGAGTGTTCAGAGAGGAGATTCCCGGATCCCACAGCCTCATCTGTATTACGCTCCATTCACACGTCCTGTTTTTCTCTCCTGATTTGATCCTGATCTGGATCCATTCATTTCAATGGGTCCTGAAAAA
>ONZH01014193.1:0-48593 GCA_900303285.1 Rhinella marina | reverse complement strand
CTCCTCCTCCAGTACCTACATGTATCATGTATCTCTCCCTCCTCCAGTACCTCCATGTATCATAGTCCACCTCCTCCTTCCAGTTCCTCCATGTATCATAGTCTCCCCTCCTCCTCCAGACCTCCATGTATGATAATCTTCCCCCTCCTCCTCCCAGTACCTCCATGTATTCATAGTCTCCCCTCCTCCTCCAGGTACCTCCATGTATCATAGTCTCCCTCCTCGCCTCCTTTTCCCCTCCTCCAGTTCCTCCATGTATCATAGTCTTCCCTCCCTCCTCAGTACCTCCATATATCATAGTCTCCCCTCCTCCTCAGTAACCTCCATGATCATAGTCTACTCTCTTCCTCCAGTACCTCCATGTATCATAGTCTCCTCTTCTCCTCCAGTACCCTCCATGTTTCATAGTCTCCTCTTGCTCCTCGAGTACCATCCACTGTATCATAGTCTCCTCTCCTCCTCTAGTACCTCCATGTATTCATAGTCATCCTCTCCTCCTCCAATACCTCCAACTGTATTCATAGTCTCTGCTCCTCCTCCCAGACCTCCACGATATCATAGTCTCCCCTCCTCCTCCAGTACCTCCATGTATCATAGTCTCCCCTCCTCCTCCTATAACCTCCATGGTATCATAGTCTTCCATCCTCCTCCACCAGTATCCTCCATAGTATCATAGTCTCCTCTTCCTCCTCCAGAACCTCCATGGTATCATTTCTCCTCTCCTCGTCCAGAACCTACCATGTAATCATAGCTCCCCTCTCCTCCAGACCCCCATGTATCATAGTCTCCTCTCCTCCTCCAGTACCTCCATGTTTCATAGTCTCCTCTCCTCCTCCAGTACCTCCATGTATCATAGTCTCCCCACCCCCTCAGTACCTCCATATATCATAGTCTCCTCTCCTCCTCAGTACCTCCATGTATCATAGTCTCCCCTCCTCCTCAGTACCTCCATGTATCATAGTCTCCCCTCCTCCTCAGTACCTCCATGTATCATAGTCTCCCCTCCTCCTCCAGTACCTCCATGTATCATAGTCTCCCCTCCTCCTCCAGTACCTCCATGTATCATAGTCTCCCCTCCTCCTCCAGTACCTCCATGTATCATAGTCTCCCCTCCTCCTCAGTACCTCCATGTATCATAGTCTCCCCTCTCCTCAGTACCTCCTTGTATCATAGTCTCCTCTTCTCCTCCAGTACCTCCATGTATGATAGTCTCCCCTCCTCCTCCAGTACCTCCATGATCATCATCTCCTTTCCTCCTCCAGTACCTCCACGTATCATAGTCTCCCCTCCTCCTCCAGTACCTCCATGTATCATAGTCTCCCCTCCTCCATCCAGTCATACCCTCCTCCTCCGTACTCCATGTATCATAGTTCTCCCCTCCTCCTCCAGTACCTCCATGTATCATAGTCTCTCCCTCCTCCTTAGTACCTTCATGTATCATAATCTCCCCTCTTCTCCAGTACCTCCATATATCATAGTCTCCCCTCCTCCTTCAGTACTCCATGTATCATAGTCTCCCCTCCTCCTCAGTACCTCCATGTATCATAGTCTCCCCTCCTCCTCAGTACCTCCATGTATCATAGTCTCCCCTCCTCCTCAGTACCTCCATGTATCATAGTCTCCCCTCCTCCTCAGTAACCTCCATGTATCATAGTCTCCCTCCTCCTCAGTACCTCCATGTATCATAGTCTCCCTCCTCCTCAGTACCTCCATGTATCATAGTCTCCCCTCCTCCTCAGTACCTCCATGTATCATAGTCTCCTCTCCTCCTCCAGTACCTCCATGTATCATAGTCTCCCCTCCTCCTCCAGTACCTCCATATATCATAGTCTCCCCTCCTCCTCCAGTACCTCCATGTATCATAGTCTCTCCTCCTCCTCAGTACTTCCATGTATCATAGTCTCCACTCCTCCTCCAGTACCTCCATGTATCATAGTCTCTCCTCCTCCTCAGTACCTCCATGTATCATAGTCTCCCCTCCTCCTCCAGTACCTCCATGTATCATAGTCTCCCCTCCTCCTCAGTACCTCCATGTATCATAGTCTCCTCTCCTCCTCCAGTACCTCCATGTATCATAGTCTCCTCTCCTCCTCAGTACCTCCATGTATCATAGTCTCCCCTCCTCCTCAGTACCTCCATGTATCATAGTCTCCCCTCCTCCTCCAGTACCTCCATGTATCATAGTCTCCCCTCCTCAGTACCCCATAGATTACAGCCTCCCATCCTCTAGTATTATTCTTGACCAACGTCTCTTCCTCTGTAACCCCATATATTATAGCCTCTCTTCTCTGTACCTCATTAATCACAGATACAGCAGTTTTACTGTTATCATATAATTTACTTTATCATGGATTTATCCCCTCATTCATAATATATATTTTCACATCCTCCCACAAGTTCCTGCTATTGCTGTGAAAGGGACCAGTATCTCTGTCCACATTGAGTCTTCTAACTCGTGAACAGAATGTCGGAACTACAGTGAAGACTGACACAAAGACAGGGTAGAAGAAAAGAGGAACATAATACTAGACGTTTATGTAACATTCAGAGTCTAAGTTCTAAAAAGATTTCATGGATGTGATTTTTGTAATTTTTGAGAAGACCTTCTGATTACAGCGCTGGGGATTTATAGCAGATTTTATGGTCTGCCATCTAGTGGTTAAGTCAGGTAAGGTTACTAGTCTGCGGCTATGGTAGTTACTCCCCTGATTGTAGGTGGAGGTAACAATGGAGCTGAAGATAACAATGGAGATGGAAGAGATTGAAAATGGAGAAGGTAATATTGGAGATGAAGGAGATAACATTGGAGGTGGAGGTAACATTGAAGATGGAAGTAACAATGGAACTGGTAGTAACATTGGAAATAGAGATAACATTCAAGGTAGTGACAACATTGTAGATGGAGAAGGTAACATTGGTGATGGAGATAACAATGGAGCTGGAGATTGGTGATGGAAGAGGTAACATTGGAAATGGAGAAGGTAATATTAGGAATGAAGGAGGTAACAATGGAGATGAAGGCGGTAACATTGTAGGTGGAGTTAACAATGGAGATGGAGAAGGTAATATTAGGGATGAAGGAGGTAACAATGGAGATGGAGAAGGTAATATTAGGGATGAAGGAGGTAACAATGGAAATGAAGGAGGTAACATTGCAGATGGATGTAACAATAGAACTGGAGGTAATATTAGTAATAGAGATAACATTAGACGTGGAGGTAACATTGGAGCTGAAGACAACATTGAGGGTTAAGTTAACATTGGTCATGTTTGGTCTTGGGTTGTACAACCAGCATTGTCCCACACAGATTGCCCGACACTCAAGATTAGAAAGCAGCAAATATAATATTAGCTGCATCCAACTAGAAAAAATCATCACACGTCATCGAAGCATGATGTGATGGTGCCAGCGTTCTGGGATCCCGAAGTCAGATCTTCACAATAGAAAAGAAAATCCACAAGCTCGAAAAAAGTCCTGTGACAGGAGAGAAACGTTGTACTTGTCTGTTCCCATTGATACTTTTCCTCATTGTGCGGATTCTCTTTTGTATAATATATTTGTATATCAGCATTTTCTACACAGATTTTCTGCAGTATTATTATATCACTTTATGTGAGGTGCTGCTATGTGCTCACTGTATGGCGGTATTATCAGCACTGCACAGCTTATTATATTCTCCGTATACGTAGACAGTTGTATGAACATGTGTCCTGATAGTAGGGCACACAGCGTATGGCACCATATGGGGAGGGCACCATCAGGGGGCACTATACACTCTAAGGCTGGCACTAGCAGAAGCATCTGGTTGGCAGCTTGGTGCCAGTTCTTCCGGCTGAGGTGACGGTCATGTGTCCAGGAGACATTCTGTATCACAGATGTGGACAGTGGTTGCTGATGATGGTTCGCTGTGATGGTGCCACCTGCGGCAGTGGCATCCCTCTCTAACCACAGCCTAGAGGTTGGGCAGTAAACAGTTGTCTGATCACCCAGGAGGACAACTGATCTCCTCTGTGTGGATCTCCTGGTCCTGAGTACACTACTGGTAACCCCCGGCCTCCCTGTGTCTGGCGGAGCTGCCATTATTTGCCAATAGCTTAGTCACAGTTTATCTGAATTGCTTTGGGCTGTGGGAGCATGGCTATAGCAGGTCCCATTCACTGACAGCAAGCAGAGATCTCAAAAAGTTGAAAAACTTATAATATGATGATTCGGCTTTATTTCCTTAAAACTGTACATTTTTCAACTTTTTAACAGAATTAAGGAGCATCTGACCCAAGGAGCGCTCATCTGACAACACACAATGTCTTCCGGACTGCGCTGTATTGGATTCTATGTCATGTGATTTCTTACTGTACTGGTGAGCCCTGGGCCCAAGTACAAAGAATCGGCGTCACTGGTGGACTGCTATTACAGTCTTCACCAAGTTACTATAGGACAGCGCCCTCTAGTGGCAAAATGTGGAATGACAACATAAAACCAGCGGCAGGTAAGAATGCAGGAACACATTGTCAACTGAAGCCTCATTTACCTGTCCGTGTCCGTGCTCAAATCCGTGAAAAGATGGTCAGTGATGCCTCCTTGAAGATATTTGTGAAGGATCCATGTGTGGTCCATGCGTCTGTTTTTTGCTGTCCGTGTGTCATCCGTGTGTTACGGACACTGTGCAGCAATAAGTCTCCTCCTTATTGAGCACAATGCTGTTCATTGTATAGAGGGTGTGCTTGGTATCACAGATCAGACCCATTCACTTCAATGGCACCTGGGGTGTGCCTAGGGCATGTGACCGATGAACGTCACCAGTGGCGTACATAGAGAAGTAGGGGCCCCATAGCAAGGATCACACCAGGCCCCCACACAGGACAGAAGGGTTTCTGCCTAAACCCCTTTCAATGACCCTTGGGCCATTTTTCCACTGCCTCATTAGCTAAAAGTTGTTCCTTTAGAGCAGGGATGCTCAACCTGCGGCCCTCCAGCTGTTGTGAAACTACAACTCCCACTATGCCCTGCTGTAGGCTGTCCAGGCCATGCTGGGAGTTGTAGTTTTGCAACTGCTGGAGGGCCGCAGGTTGGGCATCTCTGCTTTAGAGGGTAGAGTCCTGACCAAGTTTTCACCTCCAGTAGAAGTAGGGTAGCCATTCGTCCAGCTAAAGGCCAGGACGGACGGCCAGAAGTCTTCCTTTTCAGGGGTGCAGGAAGCAATGAGCGCTTCCATCAATACAGATGGAAGCGCTCATTGCTGGAGCGCAGGAGCTGGGTCCTGGTACTCACTGCTCAGCTCCTGCGCTCCAGTACCTTCATTGGTCTTCCTGTCTGCGCTGCCTGCAGACGCCTGACTGGTACAGCATCAGGACGTAGTGCGCGCACTCTGACCTGACGCTGCACGCAGTCAGGTGACAGTGCAGCGCGGGCAGTGAAGAGAGAAGAGCGTCGGAGCAGAGCTGCAGCCCAGGAGAGGTAAGAATTTTTTTTTTTTTTTTTGGGGCACAGTGGGCTGATCTGAGGTCTGAAGGGGGCACTACAGGCTGATCTGAGGTCTGAAGGGGGCACTACAGGCTGATCTGAGGTCTGAAGGGGGCCACTACAGGCTGATCTGAGGTCTGAAGGGGGCACTACAGGCTGATCTGAGGCCTGAAGGGGGCCACTACAGGCTAATCTGAAGGTCTGAAGGGGGCACTACAGGCTGATCTGAGGTCTGAAGGGGGCACTACAGGCTAATCTGAGGTCTGAAGGGGGCACTACAGGCTGATCTGAGGTCTGAAGGGGGCACTACAGGCTAATCTGAGGTCTGAAGGGGGCACTACAAAGCAGCATCTGAGGTCTGAAGGGGGCACTACAGGCTGATCTGGTTGAGGGGCCTACAGGCTGATCGAGGGAGGGCACTACAGGCTAATCTGAGGTCTGAAGGGGGCACTACAGGCTAATCTGAGGTCTGAAGGGGGCACTGGGGCTGATCTGAGGTCTGAAGGGGGCACTACAGGCTGATCTGAGGTCTGAAGGGGGCACTACAGGCTAATCTGAGGTATGAAGGGGCACTACAGGCTGATCTGAGGTCTGAAGGGGGCACTACAGGCTAATCTGAGGTCTGAAGGGGGCACTACAGGCTGATCTGAGGTCTGAAGGGGGCACTACAGGCTGATCTGAGGTCTGAAGGGGGCCACTACAGGCTAATCTGAGCCTGAAGGGGGCACTACAGGCTAATCTGCAGGTCTGAAGGGGGCACTACAGGCTGATTCTGAGGTCTGAAGGGGGGCACTGTGGGCTGATCTGAGGTCTGAAGGGGGCACTGTGGGCTGATCTGAGGTCTGAAGGGGGCACTGTGGGCTGATCTGAGGGTCTGAAGGGGGCACTACAGGCTAATCTGAGGTCTGAAGGGGGCACTACAGGCTAATCTGAGGTCTGAAGGGGGCACTACAGGCGGATCTGAGGTCTGAAGGGGGCACTACAGGCTAATCTGAGGTATGAAGGGGGCACTGTGGGCTGATCTGAGGTCTGAAGGGGGCACTGTGGGCTGATCTGAGGTCTGAAGGGGGCACTACAGGCTAATCTGAGGTCTGAAGGGGGCACTACAGGCTGATCTGAGGTCTGAAGGGGGACTACAGGCGGATCTGAGGTCTGAAGGGGCACTACAGGCGGATCTGAGGTCTGAAGGGGGCACTACAGGCTAATCTGAGGTCTGAAGGCACTACAGGCTGATCTGAGGTCTGAAGGGGGCACTACAGGCTCATCTGAGGTCTGAAGGGGGCACTATAGGCTAATCTGAGGTCTGAAGGGGCACTACAGGCTGATCTGAGGTCTGAAGGGGGCCACTACAGGCTGATCTGAGGTCCCTGAACGGGGCACTATAGGCTGATCTGAGGTCTGAAGGGGGCACTATAGGCTAATCTGAGGTCTGAAGGGGGCACTACAGGCTGATCTGGAGGCTGAAGGAGGGCACTACAGGCTGATCTGAGGTCTGAAGGGGGCACTACAGGCTGATCTGAGGTCTGAAGGGGACACTACAGGCTGATCTGAGGTCTGAAGGGGCCACTACAGGCTGATCTGAGGTCTGAAGGGGGCACTACAGGCTGATCTGAGGGGGCCTCCTTGAGGAGGGGGCACTATAGGCTAATCTGAGGTCTGATGCTGGGCACTGTGGGGCTGATGTGAGGTCTGATGGGGGCACTGTGGGCTGATCTGAGGTCTGATGGGGGCACAGTGGGCTGATCTGAGGTCTGATGGGGGCACTGTGGGCTGATCTGAGGTCTGATGGGGACACTGTGGGCTGATGTGAGGTCTGATGGGGGCACAGTGGGCTGATGTGAGGTCTGATGGGGGCACAGTGGGCTGATCTGAGGTCTGATTGGGGCACAGTGGGCTGATCTGAGGTCTGATGGGGGCCCTGTGGGCTGATCTGAGGTCTGATGGGGGCACTGTGGGCTGATCTGAGGTCTGATGGGGGCACAGTGGGATGATTTGAGGACCATTACAGAGGGTCCTTATTATTTCTGGGAGCACTACTGGAGGCACTATGGGAAAATGGTTTCTATTATGGGGAATTATTACTACTTACCCAGCGGGTACTATTGGGGGTGTTACTATTATTAGTACAATATGGAGGGCACTACTGCTAAAAAGGGATACTGGTGGAGCATTATCACTATTGGGGCACTATTACTAATGGGACACTCTAGGAGAGAATTATTAGTGGGAGCACGGTGACTATATGGGGTCCTACCTATATGGCACTGTTATATCTACAGTATAGTATTTGGGGACATTGGGGAGCACAGTGGGCGCAGTATTTTAGGCAGCAGCAGGATAACAGTAAAAGTGGGTAATCTATGATGTCTTTTTGGCAGAGAGAAGATGGAGCTGAAAGAAGTGTCATGGCGGTGTGGGCCAGATAGAGAAGATGAGAAAAGAGAAGATCTACATCAGGAAGACGTCACTGGATGTAAGAGGTAAGTGCTGCTGTATCATCTGGTATGTCTGGTGCTGGTGAATGTAATGTCCATCCAGATATGTGTCACCTGCCGGTATATGATATGTTACTGCTGCAGCCAATCAGTGTTCTAATGCTGAGAACTGGCTGCAGTGGTCACATGCCATACACCTGCCCATCAGTGTGCACATCACCAGCACTATGACAGATGTGCACACTCGCCCATTACATGCCTGTCAGTCTTTGTTTACGTGGCAGCAGCAATGATGCCAGAAAGTCCAGCGTGTCACAGGCGTCACCACTGCAGCCATATAACCAAAGCACTCAATGGCAGGGAGGGAACAGCTGAGAATTGTGGATTTCTTTTCCATCTGCCATATTTTATTTTTAATTACTGAACAATCCTCTTTATTCTAACCATACTAGAGCGGTATTTTTATAGTTAGGCTTGCTGGCTTGAATTTTCACGTGGTGGGGGTGGGGGTGCCAGATCCCCATCCGACCTGTGTATGTGTGGTAAGAGCCAGGGGAGGTGTGATGGGTGACGGTGTACAAGCCGATTGGGGGGGCGTGGTTTAGCAGATTGGTGGGCGTGGTTTAGCAGATTGGGTGTGGTTTAACATGTTGGGGGTGTGGCCGAAAATGTCCTCCTTTTTGAGATGAAGCCGGTGGCCACCCTAAGTAGAAGAGGAGATGATCCCAACTAAGACTGGGCCCCAGAGCAGTCACATGGTCTACCGCTATGGTAGTTACTCCCCTGAACTTCACATCACATGGCTTAGGCAAAGCTGGAGAAGGCCACAGCGCTATTGTGAGTGCCTGTGTCTTCTCAAACAGCTGATCGGCGGGGATCCTGGGTGTCTGACCCCTACCCATCGGATATTGATGACCTATCCAGACGAATGGTTAAAATCAGTTAAAAAATTTCCAGAAAACCCCTTTAACCATATGCAACTGATAAAATTAGATATGAGCGAACCTTTTGAGAACTGGTTCATTTTAGATTTGCCGAATGTTTCAAAAAGTTCAGTTTGGACACAAATCAAGTCTAAGAATAGCTGAAATTTGGAGACTGTCTCCTGGACTTTGCCGGCACCCAAGCCAATGAATTTTTTTTTTTTTTTTTTAGAAAGTGTTTCACCACTAGGTTCATGACGTGCGCCATGCAGGGAACATGTGTTATCACGCCCAGGTTCAGGGCGGCCAGGATTTGACCTATTTGTTATTGACCACTTTGCCCAGTTGGAGGAGGAGTGGCAGCCAGTAGGATTGGGTGTTAGGTGCCAGAACAAACATAAAAAAAAGGATCTTCAGGGCTCCAGATGGCGACCAAAATGGTCGCCAATGCGACTCATTATTTCCAAATCGCGACAAGACTTTTTAGTCTGCCTATAATACAGATCGGGTGCCGACCACATGATTCCGCACCAGCACCTGCTCCTGTACTGTTATTAGAAATAGTTAACTTCATTGGTGGTGCAATGCACCCTCCCCCCAACCCCCCAGTATAATAAACATTGGTGGCAGTGGCCACAGGGTCCCCCCCCCTTCATTGGTGGTGCAGTGGTAGATACCGATCGGAGCCCCAGCAGTGTAATCGCGGGGCTCCGATCGGTTGCCATGGCAACCAGGACGGTGCTTAAAAGGGTTGTCCCACAAAAAATATTCTACAGTTTTCAAACCAGCAACTGGATCTGAATACTTTTGTAATTGCGTGTCATTAAAAATTTTCTACAAATACTGAGTTAGTCAATAAAATGTATCTGTATAGGACCACTTAATTTCTTATTTCTTTGACCTATTCACTGAGAAGGCCGCACATGCTCAGTTTCAACTTTTAACTGTCTCCTGAGCTGTGATAGGGAGAGCTGAGACACGCCTCCTGAACTGTGATAGGGAGAGCTGAGACACGCCTCCTAAGCTGTGATAGGGAGAGCTGAGACACGCCTCCTGAGCTGTGATAGGCAGAGCTGAGACACGCCTCCTGAGCTGTGATAGGGAGAGCTGAGACACGCCCCCTGAGCTGTGATAGGGAGAGCATGGACACACCTCCTGAGCTGTGATAGGGAGAGCTGAGACACGCCTCCTGAGCTGTGATAGGCAGAGCTGAGACACGCCTCCTGAGCTGTGATAGGGAGAGCTGAGACACGCCCCCTGAGCTGTGATAGGGAGAGCATGGACACACCTCCTGAGCTGTGATAGGGAGAGCTGAGACACGCCTCCTGAGCTGTGATAGGCAGAGCTGAGACACGCCTCCTGAGTTGTGATAGGGAGAACATGGACACGCCTCCTGAGCTGTGATAGGGAGAGCTGAGACGCCTCCTAAGCTGTGATAGGGAGAGCTGAGACACGCCCCCTGAGCTGTGATAGGGAGAGCATGGACACACCTCCTGAGCTGTGATAGGGAGAGCTGAGACATGCCTCCTAAGCTATGATAGGGAGAGCTGAGACACGCCCCCTGAGCTGTGATAGGGAGAGCATGGACACACCTCCTGAGCTGTGATAGGGAGAGCTGAGACACGCCTCCTGAGCTGTGATAGGCAGAGCTGAGACACGCCTCCTGAGTTGTGATAGGGAGAGCATGGACACGCCTCCTGAGCTGTGATAGGCAGAGCTGAGACACGCCTCCTGAGTTGTGATAGGGAGAGCATGGACACACCTCCTGAGCTGTGATAGGGAGAGCTGAGACACGCCTCCTGAGCTGTGATAGGGAGAGCATGGACACACCTCCTGAGCTGCAGCAGAAAAGACACTGCCCTTGAGCTGTCAGCTTCATATGTATCTAGCAGAGCAATGAATATGGAGATCTCTGGATCCATGTGAGGTACAGGGCTGGTTCTAGCTTTGTTAGAAAGAGGGTTTCATGTACTATATGATGTCTGATTTTCATTTTTTACATTATTCGTGGGATAACCCCCTTTAAGTCCTGGCTGCCATGGTCAGCTCCCTGCTGCCATGTGCTGCCTAGGGCAGCAGGGAGAGGGTAAAGTCCTATTTAACCTAATAGATCTCTATTAGGGTGAATAGAACAAGGGATTAAAAGATCCCAGGTTTGAGCCCCTAGGGGGCTAATAGTTATTAAATAAAAAGTTAAAAAAAAAAGAAAAAAAAGAATATGAAGCACATTAGTTCAAGTATAGGAGGCAGCAGTATAACATACCCGGCCTCAATAACGGGGCAACACAGCAATTAACCCCTTAGGTGCGGCATGTTATACCGCTGCCTCCTATACCTGATTTAATGTGCTTTATATTCATTGGTGGCTCAGTGCAAAAAAAAATCAATATATTAAATTTAAGGGCCCACGACCATGTGAATGCGCCCGCATCTATTCCGCAATTTTGCGGAACAGGGAGCTCGGCCGTGTGTTCCGCAAATTGTGGAACACATGCCGGGCGGCATCCATGGTATTGCGGAGCGGATGTGCAATACTATGGCCGTCTGAACGGCCCCTTAATCACCCCCTTTCCCAATTTTAAATATTAAACTTATTAACAATAAATAAACATTTTACATATCACCACGTCCAAAAAATCCAAACTATTATAAATTATAAAATATACTAAAAATTTCCTATGCGGTGAACATGTAAAAAAATTAATAAAATCCGCACAATTCGCCATTTTTTAGTCACCTTGTCCCCAAAAAAATCGGATAGGACTGTTACATAGTTAATACGGTTGAAAAAAGACACATGTCCATCAAGTTCAACCAAGGGTGGGGGTAGGAGTGATGAAGGGGAGGGGGACGGGTAACCGTAAGACATGACTCTACATTTCTTAATATGTGGTGACCTTCTTTTCCTGTTTTGAAGCCCTCAGCTGTCTTTGCTGTGACCAGCTCCTGCCGTAGACTGTTCCACAGATTCACAGTTCTTATAGTAAAGAAGGCTTGTCGCCCCTGGAGTCTGAACCTTTGCTTCTCCAGGCGGAGGCAGTGCCCCCTTGTCTTTTGAGGGGATTTTACCTGGAACAGTTTTTCACCATATTTTTTGTATGGGCCATTTACATACTTATACAGGTTGATCATGTCCCCCCTTATACGTCTCTTCTCAAGACTAAACAAGTTTAACTCCTTCAATCTTTCTTCATAGCTAAGATGCTCTATGCCCCTTATCAGTTTAGTTGCCCGTCTCTGCACCCTTTCCAGCTCCAGGACATCCTTCCTATAAACCGGAGCCCAGAACTGAACAGCATATTCCAGATGAGGCCGTACTAATGCTTTATACAGTGGTAATATGACATCCCTGTCCTGCCAGTCCATGCCTCTTTTAATACATGACAATATCCTGCTGGCCTTAGAAGCAGCCGATTGACATTGCATGCTATTCTGCAGTCTATGGTCTACAAGGACACCCAGATCGTTCTCTACAAGTGACTCTCCCAGTGTTACTCCCCCTAGGACACAGGAGGCATGCAAGTTGTTAGTACCCAGATGCATAACTTTACATTTATCCACATTGAACCTCATCTGCCAAGAGGATGCCCAAACACTCAGTGTGTCCAAGTCAGCTTGTAACTTCTGCACATCTTCCATAGACTGGACTCTACTACAAAGCTTAGTGTCATCTGCTGTTGATTCCTCCCTCTATATCATTAATAAATAAATTAAATAAAAGTGGACCCAGCACTGAACCTTGGGGTACACCACTTATAACTGGGGACCATTCAGAGTAGGAATCATTCACCACCACTCGCTGAGTACGCTCCTTCAGCCAGTTCTCAATCCAGTTACAGAGTAGAATTTCTAATCCAACCAACCTACCCATCAGACGTCTATGAGGGACCGTGTCCAAATACACAATATCCACAGACGCCCCTCTATCCAGACTTCTACTCACTTCTTCATAAAAACCAATCAGGTTAGTCTGACAGCTTCTGTCCTTAGTAAAACCATGCTGGTTATCACTTATAATACTATTATCCAAAACATATTGCTGTATATAGTCCTTTATTAGACCCTCAAAAAGTTTCCCCACAATGGACGTTAAGCTCACCGGTCTGTAATTCCCCGGGGATGACCTAGAGCCCTTCTTGAAGATGGGCACCACATTTGCTTTACGCCAGTCCCTCGGCACTATGCCAGTCACCAGAGAATCTTTGAATATTATATACAAGGGCAAAGAAATTACTGAACTAAGTTCCTTAAGAACTCTTGGGTGTAACCCATCCGGTCCTGGAGCCTTATTCATGTTTACTTTGTTTAACTTAGCTTTGACCATATCTATATTGAACCAGTTAAGTATATTACATGAAGTATCACCAGCACTTACTCTACCGACAGCAGCTCCCACCTCTTCATGTGTATATACAGAACTAAAGAACTCATTCAGTAGCTCCGCCTTTTCCTGATTCCCAGTAATCAATTCCCCATCACTATTATTCAGGGGTCCTACATGCTCTGACCTAGGTTTTTTTGCATTTATATATTTGAAGAATTTTTGGGGATTGGTTTTGCTATCCCTGGCCACCAGCCTTTCATTTTGAACCTTTGCTGCTTTTATAGTCCTTTTACAATCTTTATTAACCCTTTTGAAGTTATTAAAGGCTATGGCAGACCCCTCTGATTTGTATATTTTAAATGCCCTTTGTTTTTCATGTATTGCCCTTTTAACATCCGCATTAAGCCACGCAGGGTTTAAATTTAAGCGTTTGTATTTGTTCCCCCTAGGAATAAATTCTGCAGTATAGTTACCCAGTGTAGATTTGAAGGTCTCCCATTTATCATCTGTGTTACTATTTGACAACAGCTGCTCCCAGTCTATGTCCTGGAGTGCGGCCCGTAACCCTGGGAAATTGGCCTTTTTAAAATTAAATGTTTTTGATCTCCCAGCATGTTTATGCTTTCTACACTTTAGGATAAAAGTAACTATATTGTGGTCACTATTACCAAGGTTTTCCCGAACAATTACCTCCTCAACTATCTCTGCATTGTTAGATATAACCAGATCCAACAGTGCATCACTTCTTGTTGGTTCTTCTACAAACTGACCCAGAAAATTATCCTGCAATAAGTTAAGAAAATTTCTCTCCTTTGCAGTTGCTCTATTAACGGCCGGACGTTCCATCTTCTCCTCCAAGTCTTTTTTTAATTATAATTATATGTACTTAAATTTGGCTCCTAAATTTTTCAGTTCAGGAGCCAATGGCTCCTAGGTATTTTTTTTTTAGTCTGGAGCACTGATCCAGTGTTTTAGGCATCTGTTATGCATGTTTTTCATCCGTTTTAGCCAATTCCATCTGAAATCCGTTATTTTTAGATGGAAAAAAAACTGAAACCGATGCAAAATGTCCATAATGGATGCCTAAAATACAGGATGCTTTTTAAAAAAATTTTTTCTCTGCTTTTCTGAATGATTAGAAGAACGGAAAACGAAACGGTGATGTGAATCCAGACTAACCTAATGCTCAGGCAAAGAATGAGAAAAGCAGCACAAAATATATAGCACCAGCTGATTAGCACATAGCCCAGCAGCTGCACACAGGAGCAAAGGAGGTTAACCCTTGTGGTACTGCAGAAAGAGGTGACATTCAATGGAGAGTATCCCTAACAGACACACGAGCTGGCATCCGGGGCCACTGCCAGAGTGCCAGAACTGCGACAGACACAGCGTGAGTGAGGCAGCAGCGGGCACAGGCCGCCAATGGAACAATTACTGCTTTAACATGAATAAAAAGCAATTAGCTTTAGTCACAGATCAGAAGCTAGATACCCCAGTAACCACAGGATACATCGGTAAAATGAATAATAACTGCAATACTAGGAAATGGCCACAAGAGGTCAGCATAATACCTTGAACATGAATGTGGTTAGCTGTGCCAACTGTGTGAAAATGTGAAAAAAAAAATATTTATAAAAGAGAAAATACATTTAAAAAGCTAAAAAGAAAAAAATGTATTGGCTGGAGAATAATATTTGTATATGTATTGGATACAATGTCTTAACAAATTATATTTGAAGCCTTCATTCTTAATTTTATACTTATGTTGATTAACCCTATCAGGCAGCTCTTGGGTGGTTCTAGCCACGTATTCATCCCACACTTACATCTGTTAGATGACATGTTTAATCTGTGACATTTAATGATTTGACGGTGGCTTCCCACACCAGTGCTGAGATCAGTCC
Source organism: Rhinella marina (assembly GCA_900303285.1). Lineage (NCBI taxonomy): Eukaryota > Metazoa > Chordata > Amphibia > Anura > Bufonidae > Rhinella > Rhinella marina. The sequence goes on along the minus strand of ONZH01014193.1, from coordinate 33,546 downwards.
TTCCGCAAAATTTTTTATTCTCTGACCTGTTAGAAAGGTGCATGATGTAATCTGTAGTGAATGTTATCTTCTTATCAGAGACTGTATTTGTGAGTTATCCCCTCTCTTCTAATTGTAGCTGGGTCATGTGACCAACTCTCTGACCTCCAACTGACCCAGGACAGGAAGCCAGTTACTGCTCTATTCATTACTATGAGACTCAGAGTGAGGCTCCCATAGGAATACATGGAGAATTAGACTTCCTGTCCACACATAAGATGCTGTGTTATCTGGTGAGTCTGATTGCTGGTCACATGACACAGATAAGAAACATCAGGTAGATATAACTCACAAATACAGACACAGGTAAGAAAATGACATTCACTACAGATTACATCATGTACATTACTAGCAGGACATGGAATAAAAATTTTTGCGGGAATTCTTCTTCTCCTTTACCCAACGGTTGTAAGCATTCCAGATGGTTCAAGTTTTATGTTTTATTAAACGCATTTTCTGTAAAATTCTTTGAGGAGCCTTTCTTGTGAAACCAGTCTTAATATTTTTAAATATTAATTAAACTTAGCATCTTCCATGCAGTGTATTCTAATTCTTTTAACCCCTTCCTGACACAGCCTCATTTTGCAAATCCGACATGTGTGACTTTATGTAGTAATAACTGTGGGATACTTTTACCTATACGACCCATTCTGAGATTCTTTTTTTCATGACACATCGTACTTCATGTTAGTGGTAAAGTTGGGTTTATGTTTTACCTTTATTTATTTTAAAAAAATCCCAAATTTCAGAAAGTTTTGAAAAATTCTCAATTTTGTACGTTTGAAGACAAATAGTAACACCACAGAAATTAGTTATGTCGGCATCATTTTGTAAATGTCACTTGACTTTTTTAAGGACGTTTTAGAAGCAATTTTTCACATTTTAAAGAAAATTTCAAGGAACAGAAAATTTTAAGGACCAGTTCCATTTTGAAGTGACTTTGAGGGGCTTGAATAATAGAAACCATCCATAAATGACCCCACCCTACAGGTGTAGATTTTTTTTAAATTGGGACATGAAATGAAAAATATAATTTTATTTGAATTATATGTAGTTTTACTGTCGACTATTTCATTTTCACAAGAGGTAATAGGAGAAAAAGCACCCAAATGTTTTCACATAATCTTTCCAGCGTATAACAATGCCCCTATGTGGTTGTAAAGTGCTGTATGGGCACACTACAGGGCTCAGAAGAGAAGGAGCACAATGTGTGTTCGAGGTCTAGTTTCGGGTTTTATACAGAACTGGCCGACAACTGCAGTGGCTTAGAGGTGAAATAAAAAAAGAACCCCCCCAAGAAGTGACCCCATTATAGAAACCACAACCCTCACAGAATTTACCAAGGGGTGCAGTGAGCATTTTGACCCCACAAATGTTTTGTGAAAATGCAATTTCTCCAGAGATGCACAAATGCACAGCAGATGGTGCAAAGTGAAAATTGCAATTTCTCCAGAGATATGTCAATATGCTGTGCCCAGCTGGTACCATCTAAGACTCACACCACACTTCTTGAATTGATAGGTGGGATATAATGGGTATGTCATAAACATGGACATAAACTGCTGTATGGGCACACGGCAGAGCTCAGAAGGGAAGGAGCGCCATTTGGCTTTTGGAGGGTGGATTTTGCTGGAATGGTTTACGGGCACCATGTCACATTTGCAGAGCCCCTGAGGTACCCTACAGTGAAAACCTGCAATAAGGGACTCCATTTTGAAAACTACACCCCTCAATTTATTTATCAAGGGTCGGAGTAAGCATTTTGACCCCATAGGTAAGTAAGTAAGTTTTCCACAGATATGGCATTTCAGTCTCAACACCTCTTAAATTGTTAGGCGGGTTCTACTGGATACAGAAATACCATAAATGTGTCAGTCAGCTGCTGCACGGGCAGAAGGGAAGGAGCGTCTTTTGGCTTTTCCAGTTCAGATTTTGGTTAATTGGTTTATGGGCGCCAAGACGAGGTGACCAACTAATCGCTGTTCTGATTTATTTTTTATGGCGTTCACTTGATCGGGTGGATTACGTGATATTTTCATAGAGCTGGTCATTACAGACACGGCGATACCTATACAACAATGCAAGTATTTTTGATAAAAATTCATGTTTTTGTTTTGCCATTTTCTAAAAGTCATTTTTATTAATTTAGTCATTTTTATTAATTTAATGCTCAGTTTTTGCTGGATAAGTTGATGTTTTCATTGATCCCATTTTAAAGGGAACCTGTCATCAACTTTATGGCAGAATAAAAGAATAAAGTAGAGGCAGGCAAGTTGATTTCAGCGGTCTGTCATTTATAAGTTAAAAGTAAGTGGTTGCCGAGGACCAACATCAAAATCAATGCAGACTAGGCCTGGAAAAGAGTCCTGGCCCTCTGAGAAGAGTCCTCGTTATTCATGAATTCCTGCTCTCTCTGCCCACCTGCTGATGACTGACAGTCTTCTACCTAGTTTTCTCCCTTTCTGTCTAGAGAGAACTGCCAATCATCAGCAGATGGCGGGGAGAGCAGGAGATTAGGAATAACCATGACTCTTCTCAGGTAGATATGACTCTTTTCAAGGCCTGGGCTGCAATGATTATGATGCTGGTTCTCGGCAACCACTTACTTTTAGCTCATGAGTGACACACCGCTGAAATCAGCATTTCTGTCACTATTTTATGCTGCTCTGAGTGAGAGCTGCATAAAGTTGATGAAAGGTTCCCTTTAAGGTACATACAACTTTGTAATCACTTGATATTATATATATTGTTTTTGTTTTTACTTTTTTAGTCCTACTAGGGGACTCCAACCTTTGAGGGTGTGATCGCTGGTACAATGCAGTACAATCCATGTTGTGCAATCAATACATGACAGGTTAATAGACGGTTATCCAGGAATTAATACTGATTAATCCTTTGAATAGATCATCAATATCAGTTTGGGGGGTCCGATACCTGGGACCCCAATGATCAGTTGTTAGAAGAGGTTGGGCGCTCCACGAGCTCTGCAGCCTCTTCCTAGGCCAGTGACGTCACTTACATCGGTCAGAAGATGTAGTTGCAGCTCAGCCCCATTCAAGTCTATGGTGCTGAGCTGTAATACCAAGCACAGCCACTATACGATGTACGGCGCTGTCCTCGGAGAGCTTCTGAGGAGCCAGCTACACTTACCAGGGCTCCGTTGAGAGCGGCGGCTCCCTGAACAGCTGATCGATGGGGGTGCCGGGACTCACACCCCGGCCAATGTGATAATAATGACCTATTCTGAGGAGGTCATCATTCTCAGTTCCTGGATAACCCCTTTAATTGTGTCCCAAACAATACCATAGGCTTGAAGTTCTCCGTCAGCGGGAGGTCTACTGGATATATAAACTTCAGTCCAGTCACCCCCATGGCTTCAACAAAGTCATATAAATGATTCTGTGAAAAAATATATACATTAAAAATAAAATTAACTTAAATGAGTAAGAATTATACACACTAAATATATATAGAGCTAATCACATTCATTTTCCAGGTATTACACTGACCTCTTGTGGCCATTTCTCGTAATTGCAGTATATCCTGTGGCATTAGCGTTTCTAATGTGAAGCTTTTTATTTCAGTTAAAGTAGTAATTGTCACATTGCTGGCCTGTGCCCGCTGTGGCTTCTCTTTTCCAGACGGGCACTAGTACCGCTCCACTCACCCTGTGTCTGTGGCAGCCAGGGGTGCACCTAGCCTTTCTGCTGCTTGAGGCGAAAATTGAAATGGCACATACATATAGAACTACAAAACAGGGTAATACAGCCCCACCTACCTCTGACATCCAGTGATGTCTCCTCTGATGTAGATGTTCTCTTTCCTCATCTTCTCCTTTTAGACCAGATCGCCATGATGACTCCTCTCCTCCATCTCTCGTCTCTGCAGAGTTTGACAAAGAGACACCTTACTTTCCTACTTTTCCATCATCCTCCCCACCTTCTGAACACCTCATCCTACCACTCCTAATACTGTGCCCGCTGTGCCCCCCAATACTATCCTGCAGAAACAGATAATCCCCCTAATAATACTAGTACCACACGGATAGTGCTCCCCCCAAAACTGTGCTCCCCAATACTATACTGCAGAAACAGATAATTCCCCTGATAATACTAGTACCACACGGATAGTGCTCCCCCCAAAACTGTGCTCCCCAATACTATCCTGCAGAAACAGATAATCCCCCTAATAATACTAGTACCACACGGATAGTGCTCCCCCCTAAACTGTGCTCCCCAATACTATCCTGCAGAAACAGATAATTCCCCTGATAATACTAGTACCACACGGATAGTGCTCCCCCCTAAACTGTGCTCCCCAATACTATCCTGCAGAAACAGATAATCCCCCTAATAATACTAGTACCACACGGATAGTGCTCCCCCAAAACTGTGCTCCCCAATACTATCCTGCAGAAACAGATAATCCCCCTAATAATACTAGTACCACACAGATAGCGCCGCCTTCAATAATTATTGGCACAGTGTGCCCTAAAAAATAACTGCGCACAGCAAATAGTGTCCCTGACACTAATAGTGTAAACATAATGTCCCCCAAAAATAACTGTGCTAAGCTGATACTGTGCCAGTGTGCCCCCAAAGTCCCACCAATAGTAATAGTTCTGTGCCAGAGCACACTTAGTAGTAATAGTGCCCCAAATAGTAGTGATGTCCTCACTGTACCCCAGAAGTAATAATGCTCCTATAGAGGCCACACTAGTAATCATGTTCCCCATAGCCACCCCCCAGTAATAATAAAGCCCACCATAATGCCCCTCAGTAGTATTAATTCTCCTAATAATGTGTACCAGTACAGAAATGCACTCTTATAATTTGCACCAGTAAAAAAAAAATACAAAAATTATTTAACAATAAATTGTGCAAAAAACAAAAAACAAAAACAAGCCCTCATACAGCTATGTGAATGAAAAAAATAAAAAAGTTATGGCTCTAGGAAGACTGGGAGTAAAAATGAAAATGCAAAAATGGAAAATCAATGTGTCCTTAAAGGGTTTTGAAAAAATAACCTTTTTGGTGCTTTGGAGGCTGGATTGCAGGGCTGATCACACGATGCGTCGGTGTAGGGGTCACATGAGAAAATTGGTAAAAATACACAGGATCCTGCACGGTGCTGCCACGTGGGGCCACATCGACCATATTCACCTATAATTTACGTGGTTCTAATAATTGGATTGGCTTCTTTCACACCTGCGTCGGGGTGTTCCAGCCGGCAGGTCCAGCAGACAATGCCACGAATTGCCCGACAAAACAGCTGCTTGAAGTTGTTTTTGTATGGAAGATTCTCAGCATATTTGCCCGTTAGAGTCAATGGGGTCCAGCAGGAAGGAGGTAGTATTCGACAATGTCAGATCCATAGAACTCCAGCAGGTTGTTCTCTGCTAGAAGAGTCTCCGAGAGTTCTCTGCCACAGATGTGAAACTAGTCTTATAAAGGCATTAAGAGGATGTTTCAGATAATCGATGGAGAAGGAATGCGGACATTTAAAGGGGTTTCCCATGATTAATGCTGAAAATGTAAATCAGACATCATATAATACATGACAACCTCTTTCTAACAAAGCTAGAACCAGCCCTGTACCTCACATGGATCCAGAGATCTCTGCATTCATTGCTCCACTAGATTTATATCAAGGGGAGTGTCCTTTCTGCTGCAGCTCAGGGGTCGTGTCCTTTCTGCTACAGCTCTCTCCCTATAACAGCTCAGGAGGCACTTGAAAGATTATTATTATGATAGAAAGTGAGCATGTGCGGCCTCCTCAGCGACAAGTGGACAGAGAAATAAGAAAAATCACTAACAGCAGGTGGCGCTGTACGGATACATGTAATTGAATAACTCAGAGACTAAATTCTTGATGAAAATGGTCATGGTGGAATGGGGTCGCATTACAAGTTTTGGTATGGAGCCCCATAGTGACGTGTTACAGCCCAGAGAATCCATTTAACCTCCAGACTTTCTCTCAACAAAACTCCAGCCAGGATCAGGAGTGGTGCCGGACAGGAGCGGAGGGTGGAGCGGGTGTGCCCCTCACAGGTCTTCTCTGCAGAAGGAGGGGGGGGGGGGAATGTGGGGCCTGAAGAGCACAGTAAGTGAAAGCGATTGCTCTTGCTGCATAGATCTCATGGGGCCCCATAGCAGAACAAAGTATGCCACCAGTTTCCCAGTAAGCATGCATCAAATGCTCCCAGGCACCACCGTGTGCAAGATTTCTGCTGGATGTACGAAAAATTGTAGTGAAAAAAGTCAACAGCTGACATGACAGCTGCTTCCTTTCTATTACAAAGCTGTCTGCCTGCAGTCACCACTAGGGGGAGCTCAATGCATAGGACTTTATACAGTGCAATCAGTGCAATAGAAGGTATAATAATCTTAGCTCCCCCTGGTGGTGGCTGCATGAAAAGGCAATTTTGTTTCACGTAGGAATGGAAGGAGAGATTAAAAATGGCAGCGCCGGACCCCCTCTCCCAGATCAGTCGTCTGTTCTGCCTTTACTGACAGTACCCCACTGCTTGCTGCCCAGCATTATCTATGATGAGGGGGTCAGAAATACAGGGAACTAACATTTCACATCAGTGAGCCCTGCGCCACATTCCTTGAGGGTTCTGGTGCTCGCTGCCCGTCTCCCTGCACAGTAACTAGCAGACTTTCACGACAACGACAGAGTGACAGAGGAATAGATCAAGAAGATCTGTTCAGTTTAACATACACTAAGTATATACCCCATGCGCTGCTGGAGATCTGAGCCATCTGCGACTAATACTTTAACTTTTCTCCTATTTTGGGGGACTTTGGATGGAATCTACTAATAAAGTGACCCATAACAGGACTGAGGCCTAGAGCCACTAAGAGATTTATCAAAACTGGGGCAGTCGCCCATAGCAACCAATCAGATTTCAGCTTTCATTGTTCAGAGCTCTTTTGGAAAATGAAAGGATCATTCTGATTGGTTGCTCTGGGCGCGTAAAGCCCATATTCCACCTGAGGCAGTGCGGACCCCTGGGTGAGGTGAGGTATCATCTAGTGGGTGATGCATCCTTAACGGTAAGGAAGGATGAGCCTCGGCCATAGTGACATATAGATAGCAGTACAATAATAACCTGAACCTAAGGTCTGGGGCCTACAAAAATTTAGATTTTCTAATATTTTTCTAGCTTACATGCGGTTCTATACGACAGGACATAAGATATAGTATATATAATAGTACGGCCATCTTTTATTACTGCCCCTAGTTAGCTGCCACTAAACATTTCCCAGTGGAGTCTTAGGGGGAGATTTATCAAACTGGTGTAAAGTCGAACTGGCTGTAACCCATAGCAACCAATCAGATTCCACCTTTCATGTTCCAAAGGAGCTGTCAAAAGTGAAAGGAGGAATCTGATTGGCTGCTATGGGCAACTAAGCCAGTTCTACTTTACAACAGTTTGATAAATCTGCCCCTTAGGGCTCATGTGCACAAACGTATTTTTTTTTTTTTGTGTCCGTTCCATTTTTTTGCGGACCGTATGCAGAACCATTCATTCCAATGGGTCCGCAAAAAAAATGGAAGTTGTGTGTATTCCCTGTCCATATGTCCGTTCCACAAAGAAATAGAACATGTCCTTTTATTGTCCGCATTACAGACAAGGATAGGACTGTTCTGTTAGGGGCCAGCTGTTCCGTTACGCAAAATATGGAATGCACACGGATGTCATCTTTTTGCAGATCCGTGTTTTGTGGACTGCAAAATACATTTGGTCGTGTGCATGAGCCTTAGACTATAAGCAAATACAGATAGGACATCTGTCCCGGAGTAATGGTAACATTTGGCCACTAGATGGCGCTGTGAGATCCTGTAATAGAAGCCTCAGCGTTCTCTTCCTATCTGGATGCTCCTTTCTGCTGTGACCGCTCTGTCGGATCCACATGATTTGATAAGAAACCAGACGAGATATTAGTGGTATCTTTATTAGGCCCCATTCACACGTCCGCAAATGGTGGACGTGTGAATGGTCCTCACTTCCGTTCCGCAGCTCCCGAAAAAAATAGAACATGTCCTATTCTTGTCCGACTACACGGACAAGAAAGGGCATTTCTATTATGTGCGGTCTGCAAATTACGGAACTCACATGGTTGGTGTCCGTGTTTTGCGGATCCACAAATTGCAGAACGCACATGGCCGGTGTCCGTGTTTTGCGGATCCGCAAAACATGGACACTGGACAAACGGATGTGTGAATGGAGCCTTAAACTGATGATGGACACTGCAGAGTTACGGGTCCTATTCCAAGATGGTGCGACGGCCCTGGGAGAAGATAGGTGCATGCGCAGTTTTGGGGGGAGCTAACAATAAAGTTATGGGATTTCCTTTACAAACCTGACTGAGCATGTGCCTCACACCAGATCTATACCCAGTGGGGCCTGGTGGTGCTCCGGGTATGCCGGATACGATAAACTCCTCTGCCGGAAGATGTTAATTTGTGGTGAGCGAATCAAATATCCAAATTCGCAGCAAAGCTGAATTTCCTTGTGCTTCGTAGGTAACGAATCTATTTTTCCTGAATTGGCGGTAAAAAAAAAAACCACACTGACCTCATCCGTTTGAGTGTCCGTCATGGTCATCTTAATTACAGAAACTGCGCAAAATCTCCGGAGGGGTTGATGTGTGCATCACCATTCTGGCCAGGCGTAGTGACGTCATCAGTGATGACGTCACTGTGCCCATCCAGCATGATGACGTCATGACATCACAGGGCAAAACTTCAATCAAGATGGCGGTGACAGCCTCTCCGCGATCAAATGGATGAGGTGACTATGTATTTGTTTATTTTTTTTAACCGGATTAACTCCTGAAAGGCCTTAATTTTAATCTCAGCGATAAATGCGGCATCTGAGAAGGTCAACGATGGGAGGAGGTGCAATCACCGTTCCTTGTCATTGCGCATGCTACATACAAAGGAGTGCGCTTCATGACGAAATCGAAGTTTTCATAACTTGGCTCCTCTCTAGTGTCTTACTTAGAAGTGTATATAGACCTCTCCTTAAAGAGACCGCTCCTGTATGGAGACATAGGCAATGCTTCATGGGAAAGAAGAAAGAACCATCTCACCAGCGCCACCTTGTGGAAGTGGCTCCCTGTGAGTCAAGATCCGACTTTCCAACAAGCCTTGGGATATGACAAGGAAACATAGCCCAGCCAGGTATCCATCCGTGGACAGCCGTTTCAGGCCCCTCATCAGTACGGAGTAGGACTTGGTAGCAGCATTGCAATGAGCCAACCAGAACCCATGTCGTGGAATATGGTAATCTTCAACCCTTTTTCTAGGTTCAGATTCACTTTCAAGAAAGTTTGGGTTGGTGGCCGACTGCTTATCACACAGTGGAGTGCACGGCTTCAGTAAACCCAAAAATCTATAAAATCTGGTATAATAACCATCTCAAAACTCACCCAGAATATGTGTGCGGAGCAATGGATCTCCTACCAGAAGAAATGGAATAGGCAAAAACATTCAATTTGCCAGATCCTTCCCAGTGTCAGATAGGTGCAGGTCCCACCTCTGAGATCTTCTCCAATCTCCCGAACGAGAGACCCTCCATTCTTCTGCATCTGTCTGATATTGATGCCGTATCCTAGCGATAGGCCACTGATGTATGAGATCATACCTCCCAACTTTGTAAAGAGACAAAGAGGGATACATTGCGCTGACACACCCCCTAACTCCGCCCACTATACACCTAATCCCACCCAGTCCCCTTACTGCTCCACATAGTAAATATTCCCCAGTTATGTATTAATATGCCTAGCTATGCCCCCAGTAATATGCCCTGTTATGTGCCCCCAGTAATATGCCCTGTTATGTGCCCCCAGTCATATGCCCAACTGAGCCCCCAGTAATATGCCTTGTTATGTGCCCCCAGTAATATGACCAGCTGTGCCCCCCAGTAATATGCCTTGTTATGTGCCCGCAGTAATATGCCCTGTTATGTGCCCCCAGTAATATGCCCTGTTATGTGCCCCAGTCATATGACCAGCTGTGCCCCCCAGTCATATGCCCAACTGAGCCCCCAGTAATATGCCCAGTTATGTGCCCCCAGCAATATGACCAGCTGTGCCCCCAGTAATGTGCCCACATTGTGCCCCCCAGTAATATGTTGTGCCCTCAGTAATGTGCCCACATTGTGCCCCTCACAGAAAGTTAAAAAAAATAAAAACATTATACTTACCTTCTTCCTTGTCTTCCTTGTCTCACGGTCGATACGATGTGATGCTGACACGCGGCCCCTCACTCAACAGATAGGAAACACCTGGTATGGGATTTTACAATTAATTTCTGTATATATATGGGCAACCAATACATGGCTAACTACCCCCTGAAGAAGCTTGATGCGAAACGCGCGTCGGGGCGTGGGACTTGGTGGTCGGTAACATGAATTTACAATATTTGATACTGTGTGATTTTGCATGTTTCGGTTTGTGTGGCATATGGCACTAGCACTTTATTGGTATATATTTACTGCCATATTTACCGTTTTTGCGATTACCTGTTTAAGGTCTATAATACATGCTTACATGTGAATATATATTCCCAATCACTCGGATGAGACGATTTATGGTTATTATATCTTGTTTGTACGTTGGTACTACTAACTCTGTGGAACTTTTTATTAGATTTTGCATGTAATACTATTTATCATGTTGGCCTCTCCTTGTCCTTTTATAATCATGTACCTATGATTGTCCTCCATCATTAATTTTAATATATGTGTTATTTATTGCGATGTGAATAAAGAATTATTGAGTCTAATATTCTCCCAGTTTTTGATTTTGGGTCTATATTACCTTCTTCCTAGCAGCAGCATCACCAGCAGGACATCGGCTTCTCTTGTCTGGAGGAGGCGGAGCCAAGACTGTCGGCCGGCCCCGCCCCCCACTCAGATAAGCGCTACAGAGAACTGCAGGGGGGACAGGAGGGAGGATGTAAGAAGCAGGCAGCCGATTCCGGCTGTCTGTTTCTTCATGTAACAGGCAACTGTCTCTGCGTCCTATGAAGGACGAGAATGGGAGGACGTCCGATGAAGGGAGGGAGAATGGATGAAGCAGTGCCGGCGCTCTCTGCTTTATCACCATTCAGGCAACTGTCTCTGAGTCCTATGGACACAGGGACAGCTGCCAGAAACCGGGACATACCTCCACCGTACCGGGACAGCGGGACAGACAACCACTGCAATCCGGAACTGTCCCGCTGGATCCGGGACGGTTGGGAGGAATGTGAGATGAGACAAGCCCTTTTAGGCTTTAGATCACCATTCTTGGTGCACTCTTTCAAAATGAAGCTCGTCCAGGTCGACGTCTCCTAGGATTTTGAAGAAAACGTGTCTTAATTGATCTAGAAGGGTCTCTGCAGGGATTCCCTCAGGGTTCCCTTCTAACCTGAGATCTTTGCATCTCCTATGGTTTCCCTGTTCCTCAAACCAGTCATATGGTTTCCACACTAAGCGACCCTTGTAGCCATTAGTCCCCCTCTTTTCCTTCACATAGGAAGAGAAGGCGTGCGTGTGTACTTATGGAGGAAATTCCCATATTTAATGTTCTGAGTGCAGGAGGTGGGGGTGGGGGTGAGCAGCCTGCGTGTGGCCCTCAGCATCATTATCCAGACCCCATTACCGTCTTCTCTCCATCCATCACTTGTGTTTACCGGGCTCCCAGGCTGCGGAAACTCACTTATAAATAAAGGAATCAATCACGGGCGCGATGAGGTAAACACAGCGCCAACGAACGCCCCCCACGCTGCCAGCGCACCCCTCCCCCAACTGCTCTTAGAAGTTAATGGCTCATTAGATATCCTGAGCAGCAGGAGGTGATCGCCCCCCATTCCTGACCACTTATCTTCCCATGAACTGTACAAGTTCTCTTCACCTGCCCCACTACAGATGCATGTGATGCGCCATTTCTTGCGGTGTGGCGGATGGTGATCTTGATTTTGCGCCATTTTCGGCTACGTGGCGTGCATTCACTCATTGGTCATGTAAAATCCAGCACATCGAGGGTTACTTTACAGTGTAAGGAGGGAGCGGCGCAGAGACATCTGACAGCAGAGATCTGAGTGTCTGGCGGTCGCCGCGTCGTCTTCCTTCTTATTATAGATTATAATGGAATGGTCTCTGAAGATTCATCCTTTCTTGCAGCCCCTGCCGGGCGTCTCTGATGTGAGGGTCTCGCCCCCGCGCCTCACGTGTCCGCTGGTATCCAAGAACACAGTCACTTTATAAAACGATCACAGAGAATGTCACCAAGAGAAGACGAGGTCAGGATGTGATGGGACCCGGCAATAGGTGGAACATTCCAGACACGTTGCGGTCATTTATGGTTGTTTAGTTCCTGATCGAGGACTATGTAGATGATGGCTACGGAACAGGACGGGCCAGAAAATCCTTGTCTGCAGAGACAGCATGACCCTAATGATGCTGAGCTTTGGTGACAGGATTGACCTGAGTTGGCCCTACTTTTCTCTACTTCTCACCTACTCGACTGCATATGCTCCGAGATTCGCCTTGCAACGGCTTGCATTCACTCATATTGGTCACTGTGAATCCAGAGCATCAAGGGTTATTTTTATAGATAAGAATTCAGGAGGGAGTGGCGACAGCAGAGATCTGCAGAAGTATACATCCACCACTAGGGGGAGCTCACTACGCTCAGATTTATAGAATCATCACTACAGAAAGCTCACTACATACAGATTATACAGCCACCACTAGGGGGAGCTCATTACATACAGATTATACAGCCACCACTAGAGGGAGCTCACTACATACAGATTATACAGGCACTACTAGGGGGAGCTCATTACATACAGATTATACAGCCACCACTAGAGGGAGCTCACTACATACAGATTATACAGCCACCACTAGGGGGAGCTCATTACATACAGATTATACAGCCACCACTAGAGGGAGCTCACTACATACAGATTATACCCAGGCCCACCACTAGAGGAGCTCACTACATACAGATTATACAGCCATCACTAGAGGGAGCTTACTACATACAGATTATACAGCCACCACTAGAGGGAATTTACTACATACAGATTATACAGTCACCACTAGAGGGAGCTCACTACATATAGATTATACAGCCACTACTAGAGGGAGCTCACTACATACAGAATTATACAGCCACCACTAGAAGGAGATCACTACATACAGATTATACAGCCACCACTAAGGGGAGCTCACTACATACAGATTTATACAGCCACCACTAGAGGGAGCTCACTACATACAGATTATACAGCCACCACTAGAGGGAGGCTCACTACATACAGATTATACAGCCACCACTAGGGGGAGCTCATTACATACAATTATCACCACCACTAGAGGAGTCACTACATACAGATTATACAGCCACCACTAGAGGGAGCTTCACTACATTACAGGATTTATTACAGCCACCACTAGAGGGAGCTCCACATACGATTATACAGCCATCACTAGGGAGCTTACTACATACAGATTATACAGCCACCACTAGAGGGAATTACTACATACAGTTATACAGTCACCACTAGAGGGAGCTCCTACATAAGATTATACAGCTACTACTAGAGGAGCTCACTACATACAGATTATACAGCCACCACTAGAGGGAGATCACTACATACAGATTATACAGCCACCACTAAGGGGAGCTCACTACATACAGATTATACAGCCACCACTAGGGGTAGCTCACTACATACAGATTATACAGTCACCACTAGAGGGAGATCACTACATACAGATTATACAGCCACCACTAGAGGGAGCTCACTGCATACAGATTATACAGCCACCACTAGAGGGAGATCACTACATACAGATTGTACAGCCATCACTAGGAGGAACTCACTACATACAGATTATACAGCCACCACTAGAGGAGCTCACTACATACAGATTATACAGCCATCACTAGACGGAGATCACTACATACAGATTATACAGCCACCACTAGAGGGAGCTCACTACATACAGATTATACAGCCACCACTAGAGGGAGCTCACTACATACAGATTATACAGCCACCACCAGAGGGAGCTCACTACATACAGATTATACAGCCACCACTAGAGGGAGATCACTACATACAGATTATACAGCCACCACTAGAGGGAGCTCACTACATACAGATTATATAGCCACCACTAGAGGGAGCTCACTACATACAGATTATACAGCCACCACTAGAGGGAGCTCACTACATACAGATTATACAGCCACCACTAGAGGGAGCTCACTACATACAGATTATACAGCCACCACTAGAGGGAGCTCACTACATACAGATTATACAGCCATCACTAGAGGGAGCTTACTACATACAGATTATACAGCCACCACTAGAGGGAATTTACTACATACAGATTATACAGTCACCACTAGAGGGAGCTCACTACATATAGATTATACAGCCACTACTAGAGGGAGCTCACTACATACAGATTATACAGCCACCACTAGAGGGAGATCACTACATACAGATTATACAGCCACCACTAAGGGGAGCTCACTACATACAGATTATACAGCCACCACTAGGGGTAGCTCACTACATACAGATTATACAGTCACCACTAGAGGGAGATCACTACATACAGATTATACAGCCACCACTAGAGGGAGCTCACTGCATACAGATTATACAGCCACCACTAGAGGGAGATCACTACATACAGATTGTACAGCCATCACTAGGAGGAACTCACTACATACAGATTATACAGCCACCACTAGAGGGAGCTCACTACATACAGATTATACAGCCATCACTAGACGGAGATCACTACATACAGATTATACAGCCACCACTAGAGGGAGCTCACTACATACAGATTATATAGCCACCACTAGAGGGAGCTCACTACATACAGATTATACAGCCACCACCAGAGGGAGCTCACTACATACAGATTATACAGCCACCACTAGAGGGAGATCACTACATACAGATTATACAGCCACCACTAGAGGGAGCTCACTACATACAGATTATATAGCCACCACTAGAGGGAGCTCACTACATACAGATTATACAGCCACCACTAGAGGGAGCTCACTACATACAGATTATACAGCCACCACTAGAGGGAGCTCACTACATACAGATTATACAGCCATCACTAGACGGAGATCACTACATACAGATTATACAGCCACCACTAGAGGGAGCTCACTACATACAGATTATATAGCCACCACTAGAGGGAGCTCACTACATACAGATTATACAGCCACCACTAGAGGAAGCTCACTACATACAGATTATACAGTCACCACTAGAGGGAGCTCACTACATATAGATTATACAGCCACTACTAGAGGGAGCTCACTACATACAGATTGTACAGCCACCACTAGAGGGAGCTCACTACATACAGATTATACAGTCACCACTAGAGGGAGCTCACTACATACAGATTGTACAGCCACCACTAGAGGGAGCTCACTGCATACAGATCATACAGCCACCACTAGAGGGAGCTCACTACATACAGATTATACAGTCACCACTAGAGGGAGCTCACTACATACAGATTATACAGTCACCACTAGAGGGAGCTCACTACATACAGATTATACAGTCACCACTAGAGGGAGCTCACTACATACAGATTATACAGTCACCACTAGAGGGAGCTCACTACATACAGATTATACAGCCACCACTAGAGGGAGCTCACTACATACAGATTATACAGTCACCACTAGAGGGAGCTCACTACATACAGATTATACAGTCACCACTAGAGGGAGCTCACTACATACAGATTGTACAGCCACCACTAGAGGGAGCTCACTGCATACAGATCATACAGCCACCACTAGAGGGAGCTCACTACATACAGATTATACAGTCACCACTAGAGGGAGCTCACTACATACAGATTATATAGCCACCACTAGAGGGAGCTCACTACACTAGCCCCGACCACATGCTGTGATCTCATTGATTTCTAGGGCTGTACTGCTACACTGTGATCCTCAGTCATGTGAAAGCTGTTGTACCCAAGATTGCCACCAAGTAGTTCCAGCCTTAGGGGTATAGCAGTTACACAGGGGTAACTATTATTTCGGTTGAGATCCTACTGCTGGGAATGAGATGAGGTCGGTCACGCGTGCGCGGTGCTGCTCCATGCATCCTCTGTGTGACAGCCGGGGATAGCCAGGCGCTGCACATAGACCCCTCAGTTATAACGGCAGCTTTTCAGGTTTCTGGACGGGTTCAGGGATTCGCCTGTAAATGGATTTTTTATGATGATAATCCCACTCCACGTCTCTTCTCTTTTTTAGGTCCGTTAATAAACTGCGGCTCCGGGGAATGTGCCTTGCGTGACCACGTCAGGTCCGATCCAATAACCTGATTTCTTCCCATCTGTTGTGTCTTCACCAATTAAACCAGTCTGACAAACACTGGAAACTGGGAAAATAGACAGAAGGCAGAAGAGCAATTTACAGGAAAACAAGGGAAGCTTTCCAGAGAGTGGGGGAGGGGGTCCTGGACAGGAGTGCAGCACCCAAAGGTATCAAAGCCTGAAACTTAAAGGGTAACTCCACCTTTACTCTACTGGAGGAAGAAGAGGGAGGAGTCAGAGGTATGACCAAAGGTGAGCATCATCGTCAGTGAGTGAAAAAAAGGGGCGGAGCTCTGACAACTTCTCACAAGGTCTGTAGAGCCAGGATAGATCTCTTCATGCAGAGGTAAGAATGGGATTTAATGGGGAACTCCACCTGAGCTTCTTAATCCGAAGAAAATATGGGGTAGGTGACAGCTGACCGAAGCCATGCTGGTGGTGAAAGGGGCAGGATTGTGACAACCTCTCATGTAGTGTCCTGGAGAAGGGGTACTTTGCATTGTGGACATTTGCCATGATCACTACTATGCAAAGCCACTACTTTATTGGACTTTGGAGGGTTAACTTGCGCTGTGATTTATGCTGTTGTGTGCCCTTATACCGCTTTATATTGTTGAACTGCTTCTATATGTTTATTGTTATATATCCTGTACATTTGCACTGTTATTGCTCTGTATCTGCACTGCATTGTGGAAGGGGTTAATACACAGACAGCTAATAGTGAGAGACTTTGGGACTTTCTACCTGTGCACCGAGAAGTTAGAAATCTGCTCCAGTTATTATACCAGACTATACAAAGCTTCGGGAAGGGAAAAAAAAATACACAACAACCTTCTGACTGCCTGGTTTCGCTCTGTTGTTTACATCTGAACATTGTTATAAGACTACGTTCTCACCTCCAGTGTGAAACTCCGGCATGGCTGTCCCGACAGACAAGCAGAGAATCAGTCTGACACAAACTGTAGCATGCAGTGTTTTGTGTCAGGCCAGTTCTCCGCTTGTTTGCCGGCGGACATTCCATCCGCATCCTGCAGTGCCCAATCTGGAGATTTCCAGCAGGTTATTATCTCCCGGAACAGCCTGATGGAATTCACAAAAGTAGCCTATGTCTATAGACAGAAATTGCAACATTGTATCTGTTTGTGCTGAGCTTCTCCACTCCACCCGTCCCACTAGAAGGTTCTAGTTCAGCCAGAAACTGTATATAAGGAGAGCAGTCAGAGCCCCTAGTGTTCTGCAGATAGGGAACAGTGCTTGGAGGAGAAGACTCATGCAGACTTGACCAGAAGAAGACGCTGAGATGGGGATGCTGAGCCACAGACCCTGGATCACCAGCCCTGTGACCAAGGAGCCACCTGGACTAAGCTACCAGGGTACCAGCCTTCTGAAGAGAGAGGGACAGCTAGCTCAGGCCTTTCCTCAGCACAGAACCTTCTGCCCGAGAAGAGACTGGAGAAGCCAGCTCAGTGCACTGCCTGTATTGTTTTGCACTTGAATTCCTCCAGTAAAGAAGCACTGGTTACTGCACACCCTGACTCTCTGGACTTCTTTCCCTTACCATCCCTTCCAGTGGTGACACCTCGACTGTGTCTGGAGGAACCAGCGTAGCGTTGGGACCTACTTCACTTATGATGATGATAGTCACGACTATTACTTCTGTAACAATGTATCAGTGACATACCTCTACAAAAAACCTGGGCGCCCTGTGTGGTGATCTGAGAGATGACTGACGATCCTGATGGGGTGGCAGGTTACACAATGTTACAGTCAATTCTCCCTACAGCTTATTCTGAGGTAGACAGGAAGCCATCTCCTGCCTCAGACCTTCACCATGCTTTACACTGCAGCTCTTCTACATTAGACCTATGATGAGTATCTATTGGAAGCAGAGATAGTAAGAAACCCAACTCCCGAGTCCTTCACTGTGCTTTACACTGCAGCTGTGCTCCATTAGACCTATGATCAGTATCTATTGGAAGCAGAGATAGTAAGAAACCCAACTCCCGATTCCTTCACTGTGCTTTACACTGCAGCTGTGCTCCATTAGACCTATGATCAGTATCTATTGGAAGCAGAGATAGTAAGAAACCCAACTCCCGAGTCCTTCACTATGCTTTACACTGCAGCTGTGCTCCATTAGACCACACCTATTATCCTGGTCTGTTGGAATCTGAGGTAGTCAGAAATCCCTCTCATGTGCCTGCCCTTCACCATTCTTTTCACTACCACTCTGCTCCATTAGAGCACAGCTATGTTCGTTGTTTGTTGGAAATCCATCTGATGTCCTCCTCCATGGTTTACACTGCAGCTCTTCTCCATTAGGGCACAGTTATAATCATTGACTCCAGCTTAGCTGCATTGTCTATTGGAGTCTGAGGTAGTAAACAATCCATCTTATGTTCTTCACCTTCCTTTACACTGCAGCTGTTCTCCATTACAGCACAGTTATGATCACTAGCTCCATCATTGTGGACTGAGGTGGTCAGAAACCTCCTGTTCCACCTGTCGTCCCCCATGATTTACACTACAGCTGCACTCTATTAGAGCACGGCAGTGCGCTGTGACTCCTGAGCAGCTGCAATGTTTCTAAGAGTCTGAGGTAATCTGAACTGTACCCCTTGTCTCATGTGAGGCTCAGAAAGTTGCACTGCCCTCCCCCATGCTTTACATGGCAGCTCTGCTCTCTCAGGAAACGGCTATGGTCAGAGATTTACCATGTCTCTTGGAGCCTCTGGTCGTCTGTAATCCACCTCCTGTCTCGTTATCGTCGTAGGCTGCTGCTCTGTCCCTCCCCCATGCTTTACACTGCAGCTCCCACCAGGATGAAGAAAGACGAGGAGCCGGGGGGACGCGCATCATGAAATGATCACATTTAATGAACAGCCTCTCAGTTTATATACATCTATAAAAAATTCAAATACAGCAAGTAACGCTTCTCACTGGATTTTCTTTACATTTTTTCTCCTTTTAATACTAGGATGAACGGTATTAAATACTGAACCCGCGAGGGGGAGGAGCTGCTGTACAAAATACGGGTGTCTCCAGGGAGGGAGGGATTAAAAGGTGCGTGATCTCAATACTGCGACGTCCCGCCAAATGCATCATCATATAACATAACATCATATAACAAGAGCCGGGGGTTCACCGACCGACACGACCCCTGATCCTGAGTCTTATAGTTCACAGTCACATCCAGAGCTGCATTCATAATTCTGCCAGCTATACATTGATAGTTCCCCTACTAACGGCGTAGCAGAGATTCCATAATCCATCACACTCTGGGAGCTGGAGCCTGGTACATGACATGGAGCCTGAGAGCAAACAGGAAACCAGCAGAAGCCTGAATGCAGCTCCGGATGTGAACGGAGCACAGAACATGCTATAACTCAGGATGAGTACAATATATGGAGACCTGACCTATAGAATGACTCTGAGAAGTGGAGAGCGTGCGGGGGAGGGGGACCACAGCCTTATTTCTACCCGGGGGATCTTCCACTTTCTTGAGGTGCAGAATGTCTCTTTATAAAGTGCACAGAGGATTTAAGCTTCGTTCCAGCGGTAGCACCATATTTAAAGGGCATATCCGAGCTCCCCTGATATTTCCAGGATCCTTTCTGAGTCTCATGAGCTTTTATAAAATCCCTTTCTTCTCATCCTAAAGGTCTTTCCCGTCCACGACTCAGGCCGGAGCACAAGATTTCATATTCACTCCTCCCTGGGCGGAGCTTTCTACTTTACTCCATGTTGCCCCCTGCTGTGTAATGAGTGTATGAGCTGCCCTGTATAATACATCATAGAGGTCAGTGGGCGGTTGTTGTGTCCCACCCTGCGGCTCTCGCACCCATCCACCATCTGATACCCCAGGGAGGCAGCTGAAGTCACGCTCCCAATCGCCCATCTCCGGTCTTTCCACCAATGGCCAGTGGGTAATAGGGTCCACAATTCCCAGCTACATCTCAGGTGGCCTCATGCTTAGATTTGTGCCCCCTCCACAAGGACACTGCTTCCCTCGTGACCCTGAAATGCGCCGAATCCAAATATTATCTTCCCTGGGCAGGGAACCAGAGTTCAATTAATCCTTGAAGGACGGGAGATGGAGACCACCACACATAGTGTGCCGGACTGACAGCGCCCCCTACCCCAAGGGTGAAGGTTCAGAGCTCGCGCATTTTGAAACCATATGGTTACCTAATGCAATCATCAACATCACGCGTTTCAAAGCTACATAAGTTACAATGAAGAACCAAACAGTGATAGTTATAACTGCAGGTTATGTAACCATGAGGATTCGAAACGCGTGAGCTCTGAATGCATTTCAGGCTCCGAGGCAACCTTCCATCTTTCCTCTATTTCCTGTGACCAGTAGAGACCGAAGATTTTGGATACAATTTTGGTACAACTTACGCATTTCACATCTACAAAGCTATACTGGAAAGATATGTAACCATGAGGATTCGAAACGCGTAAGCTGCAGGCTCCGAACGCATTTCGACTTGAGGCTCTAAGACAACCTTCCGTCTTTCCTCTATTTCCTGTGACCAGTAGAGATTATGGGGGCATTCACACCACTGTATGTATATTTTGCGATCCGCTAAACGCGGATCCACAAAATACGGATGACGCCTGTGTGACCTCTGTTTTTTTGGCAGACCCATTGACTTCTATGGGTCTGTGAACCGCATTTTGTGGCCAAGTATAGGACATGTTCTATCTTTTTGAATACAGAAAGCACGCTGATGTTTTCCGCATCCATATGGCGGTTTCGCGAGAGACAGAACACGTCCTATTCTTGGCCTTAAATGCGGACCACCAACCCATTGAAGTCAATGGGTTCACACAAAAAAAAGGGTGCAACACAGACATCATTTGTATGTTGCGGATGCGCGTTTTGTGGACTGCAAAATACAGTGAGAATTTTGGGTAAAATTTTGGTAAAATTCACACGCGTTTCACATCTACATAGGTCACAATGAAGAACCACATAGTGATAGCTATAACTGTATACGTAACCATGAGGATTCGAAACGCGTGCGCTGGGGGCTTCAAATACACACTGGATCTTGTAGAGGCTGAGAATTTTGGATGCAGTTTCGGTTGGGATTGATCTGTGTAAGGACATCATCCTGTGAGGCCGGAGGTGGGATTACACTGACACCGGCCGGCGGAGGTCCAGCTCAGACCACCCCTCCCCCGCAGAGCAAATCTCAAACCATTAGGTACAGAACAATTCCAGAAAACAAAAAATTGTGAAGCGCCCCCGGCAGAGACTGACCCCCACCGCCGATCATACAAGGTCATGTGACATCCTGTGCGGCAGTAGTGAGACCAGCGCCGCCCCTCCCCTCCTGTTTTTTTGCTCCGGGACACCATGAAATCGGCGGGAGAAAGTCTCAGAAATGTATGAAAAGTTTTCGGATGAAACGGGTCGATTGTTCATAAGAGTTCATAAGAAAAAAGTTAGTTAAATCCAAGACGCTCGGATGCAGCGTCCGTGTCGCTCCCCTCCTCCCCGCGGAAACTTTATAACTTTTTGCTTTGTTTTTGTTCCTGTGGTATCAAATGAAAGATACGTTTCCTCAGAAGTTTTAACCAAAAAAATTTCAAAAAATTACAATACACAAAATCCGGTCGTTGGGCAAAAATAAAATAAAAATGTAAAAAGGCGCCAACGGTAGAATGAAGATTATTGAAGGTCATGGTTGATATCGTCCTGTGGCTCAGAATATCCCGGAAGTTCCGCTTTACTTCCGGATTTTATTTTTGATTTTTCCGGAAAGACGTCAGTGTTTACCTGGGAAGCACAGCATGGTGGGAAAGAAACGTAGCAGTTGCGTCTTTGGCATGGCGGTATAGCTGTATGATCCCATGACGATCGTAGCGCCCCATCAACCAGAGAGTCTCTATCGCGTCTGTGGCTCCTCCCACGGCGATGCTGTGCGGTCTGTCAGTTTGGTTTGCTCTCCTTGCGCTCGTTTTTGGCAGCCATCTTTTTATATGTCCACATTGTGTCACTGTACAGTCACATGGTTTGTTTTTGTTTGTTTTTTCTGGCACCGCGGCGTTGCGCAGCGCTGTGCGCCGTTCCTGGTTGGATTTGTCCATTGCTCCAAAGAAAGAAGAGATATTTCTTAACCAATGAAGATAACATGAAAATAAGTTGTATCCTCCGTAACATGTGCAAAATAGAGAAAAAATATTGAAATACTTTATGTAGGAATGGGGCACAGGGATCTGCAAAGAGAAGAGGAACAGCTGGTCATGGTGGGAACACGCATGGCATTCTGGTATTTGTAGTGTTTATGCTACGTCACATGACATTTAATCAGTTCCCATGTAGCAGCAGTTACGGACAATGGTTGTGCCAACTAGCCAGTTTGACATTGGGTAGAGATGAGCGAATCCGGACCGCAAAGTTCGGGTTTGTACTGAACTTTGCGAGTTCGGGTACCCAGACCCGACCTTTTTCACTAAAGTTTCTGCAGGACCTGCAAAAGGATCTGCGATGACGTCACCACGTGGTAAGCGCAGTGACGTCATCACAGGACCTTTTGCAGGTCCTGAAGAAAGAAGAGGATACCGGCTGCGCGATCAAGGGGATGAGGCGACTTTTTAAAATTATTTTAACCCCTGAATGGCCATTTTATTTAGCATTCTGTCTTAAGAACATAAGAATCTGTCTTAAGAAAATAATAAAGTGAAGTTCGGGTCCGGGTTCGGGGTGAAGTTCGGGTCAAGTTCGGACTTTGACCTGAAGTTCAGCCAAACCCGGCGCGAACCGGAACGTCCATGGGTTTGCTCATCCCTAACGTTGGGCTAGTCATGAGGTCATTATCCTGGCAGTAACCTGGATTTCACCTTTAAACCCTATACAGAGATCTGGACTTCGCTGCAGGGGAGCCACCAAGGCGCTACCTCTTGGAATAGTCCTGGTGTAGTAGGAAGCTTTCACAACAGGTCAGAATCACCAGCGCAAGGCAAGATCATAAACAGGACCAGACAAAGAACTGGCAGGACACAAGAGAACACGGACAGAACCAAACTAAGGACAGACAGAGACCATGCAAAATGCAGGGAATAGACTTCAGGACACAGTTCAGACATGTGCAGAAACAGATACGTGTGCAGAAACAAGAGTCATCAGACAAGAACTAGAACTTGGGAGTTCAATGGAAAACAGAACTAGGACAGAATTCAGAGAATTCTCGGAACAGACTCAAGAGCATGGCAAACAGAACTAGGACAGAATTCAGAGCATTCACGGAACAGACTCAAGAGCATGGGAAACAGAACAAGGACAGAAATCAGAGCATTCACGGAACAGACTCAAGAGCACGGCAAACAGAACAAGGACAGAAATCAGAGCATTCACGGAACAGACTCAAGAGCATAGCAAACAGAACTAGGACAGAAATCAGAGCATTCACGGAACAGACTCAAGAGCATAGGAAACAGAACAAGGACAGAAATCAGAGCATTCACAGAACAGACTCAAGAGCACGGCAAACAGAACAAGGACAGAATTCAGAGAACTCTCGGAACAGACTCAAGAGCATGGCAAACAGAACTAGGACAGAAATCAGAGCATTCACGGAACAGACTCAAGAGCATGGGAAACAGAACAAGGACAGAAATCAGAGCATTCACAGAACAGACTCAAGAGCACGGCAAACAGAACAAGGACAGAAATCAGAGCATTCACGGAACAGACTCAAGAGCATAGCAAACAGAACTAGGACAGAAATCAGAGCATTCACGGAACAGACTCAAGAGCATAGGAAACAGAACAAGGACAGAAATCAGAGCATTCACAGAACAGACTCAAGAGCACGGCAAACAGAACAAGGACAGAATTCAGAGAACTCTCGGAACAGACTCAAGAGCATGGCAAACAGAACTAGGACAGAAATCAGAGCATTCACGGAACAGACTCAAGAGCATGGGAAACAGAACAAGGACAGAAATCAGAGCATTCACAGAACAGACTCAAGAGCACGGCAAACAGAACAAGGACAGAATTCAGAGAATTCTCGGAACAGACTCAAGAGCATGGCAAAGAGAACTAGGACAACAGATAAAGGGGATTGAACTCTGTATTCAGATTTCATGGCCAACCCCCTCGGATCCTACAACTGGCATAGGTATCGGTTTTGCTCGGAGGGGTCCTTTACCAGGTGGTTTGGCCAAAGGCGTCCAACATACTGCATGGTTCTTAAAGGGCCCATGCAGCCTTCTCTAAAGAAAAGTTTTACAACTTTCCAATATATTTTCCAATTCTTCACCAGTTTCAAGATATCTGCTTGCTGTCAATGAATGGGAACATTATTGTTTATATCCAGAGCCAATAACCCAGTCCTGACCTAATACCTAACACAGCTGAAGGATTGTTACAATGTATCAGTGGATAAGCCTGGAGTTCAGGACAGAAGTCCTGCTCTATACTGTAACAAAAACCAGCTGTGTGAGCAGGACTAGGATGCGATGTCCCCATTCAGAAGCAGCGGCCATCCTGTAGTGTAGTCTGTGTGCTGCAATAATATCTGTCAGATCTTACCACATAAGTAAAATCCCGACTGGAACCAGTAACAATATGGAGATCCAGGATAACCTGACGGCCGCTGCTTCCAGTGTAGGTTCTGGGTCACATGGTTTGGTGGTTGGAGGCGTCACGTAAGTCGTCGTGGTTGTGGTCGTGATTGTCATTGTCGTCTCTGCAAGGAAGAGATTGATATTTTTAGGTTATGATCTACGTGCCGAACATTATAAAGATGATACATTATAACACAACAAATTATACTACAGCCGAACCGATCACTGACCAATCACTGATCAGACAAATCCTTGTCCAGACTAATCCCTGATCAGACCAATAACTGTCCTGAGTAATAACTGTTCAGACCAATCACAGTTCAGAGGAATCACTGTCAAGACAAATCACAGTTCTGACAAATCCTTGTCCAGACCAATCCTTCATCAGATAATCACTGTCCCGGCCAATGTCCAATCAGACCAATCAACATTCAGACCAATCACTGTCCAGACCAATCACCGTCCAGACCAATCACCGTCCAGACCAATCACCGTTTAGACCAATCACTGCTCAGACCAATCACTGCTCAGACCAATCACCGTTCAGACCAATCACTGTCCAGACCAATCACTGTCCAGACCAATCACCGTCCAGACCAATCACCGTCCAGACCAATCACCGTCCAGACCAATCACTGTCCAGACCAATCACCGTTCAGACCAATCACCGTTCAGATCAATCACCGTTCAGACCAATCACCGTTCAGACCAATCACCGTTCAGATCAATCACAGCTCAGACCAATCACTGCTCAGACCAATCACTGCTCAGACCAGTAACTGCCCAGACCAATCACTGTCCAGACCAATCACCGTTCAGACCAATCACCGTTCAGACCAATCACCGTTCATATCAATCACAGCTCAGACCAATCACTGCTCAGACCAATCACTGCTCAGACCAATCACTGCTCAGACCAGTAACTGCCCAGACCAATCACTGTCCACACCAATCACCGTTCAGACCAATCACCGTTCAGACCAATCACCGTTCAGTCCAATCACCGTCCAGACCAATCACCGTCCAGACCAATCACCGTTCAGACCAATCACCGTTCAGACCAATCACCGTTCAGACCAATAACTGCTCAGACCAATCACCGTTCAGACCAATAACTGTCCAGACCAATCACTGTCCAGACCAATCACCGTCCAGACCAATCACCGTTCAGACCAATCACTGTCCAGACCAATCACCGTTCAGACCAATCACCGTTCAGATCAATCACCGTTCAGACCAATCACCGGTTCAGACCAATCACCGTTCAGATCAATCACTGCTCAGACCAATCACTGCTCAGACCAATCACTGCTCAGACCAGTAACTGCCCAGACCAATCACTGTCCAGACCAATCACCGTTCAGACCAATCACCGTTCAGACCAATCACCGTCCAGACCAATCACCGTCCAGACCAATCACCGTTCAGACCAATAACCGCTCAGACCGATCACTTGTTCAGACGATCACCGTTCAGATCGATCACAGCTCAGACCGATCACTGCTCAGACCAATCACCGTTCAGACCAATCACCGTTCAGACCAATCACCGTCCAGACCAATCACTGTCCAGACCAATCACCGTTCAGACCAATAACTGCTCAGACCAATCACTGTTCAGACCAATCACCGTTCAGACCAATCACCGTTCAGACCAATCACCGTTCAGACCAATCACTGCTCAGACCAATCACTGTTCAGACCAATAACTGTCCAGACCAATCACTGTCCAGACTAATCACCGTTCAGACCAATCACTGTCCAGACCAATCACCGTCCAGACCAATCACCGTTCAGACCAATCACCGTCCAGACCAATCACCGTCCAGACCAATCACCGTTCAGACCAATCACCGTTCAGACCAGTCAGTCCTGACCAGGATGACATCAGACTACATTGGCCGTGATGACATCATCATCCTATATCAAGGATGTGACAAGATACAATAAACTGAATTCTTGTCACTCTTGTTGCGATTCCTCTTCTGACTAAAGGACGCTCTGTTGATGAAGCGGCAGATGGTAACGATGGAGGACGGCGGCGCGCGCCTCGACCTCGGCAGTCGCTTTATAATCAGGCTGCACCTAGTAAATCCAGTAATCCGACCGCCACCGCCCGGCGCGCACTTTATAAATTTAAGGTTTTCTAAGTGGAAGGCGACCATCTGTACGGTAAACGCCATCAGTCTTCATTTCTAAGGAGACTTTACGTCCCAGGTCCCATCAGTCACGTCTGC
The DNA here is from genome assembly GCA_900303285.1 of Rhinella marina. Taxonomy (NCBI): domain Eukaryota; kingdom Metazoa; phylum Chordata; class Amphibia; order Anura; family Bufonidae; genus Rhinella; species Rhinella marina. The sequence continues at coordinate 6,292 of ONZH01014193.1, read as the reverse complement.
GCCGCGTAATTTATATCGTAAATCCGCTTCTCCCCGTCCCCGGAACGTACATTCTGCTCTAATAACAGGATTTTCCCCAATGGCCCCGAGTCAATTACAGAGGAACGCCGATGATAATTATGATCTATGGCTTGTTACAGCTTCCTCTCTCTGCGGCCGAAACCTTATTGTTAGCGGTTTCTGATGCGAGCATCTAAGCCCCGCCCCTTTCTATACGGAAAATCGCTCCGACCGCGAGAGGCTTCGATAAATAGCGCAATGGCGTTACAGAAATGGCGCACGTTACCTCCGTGTGTAGGACACATGCTCATCCACAATGGCCTGACCATGGTTGGACGCCATGTTTGGTTTCTGGCGTCTTCCATATTGGATCATGAAATGTTATAAGCTATGGATGGATAGATGACAACTTCTAAATGAGCCGGACCGCCGTGGACCGCTGCGACTGTGACATATCGTCAGTCCCAGTGGATGTTTTGAATTGCGCAATGGCGCCTACTACATCATGCCAACGGTGAAAATAGCGGGAGAAATTACAGATAGTGGAACATATCATAGCGAACCAACTGAGATTGTTGTTGAGATACAAAAATCCATCAGAATAACAGATTTAGATTAACTTGATACATTATTATTTTGTACACTGGCACTGCAGTACCTACAAACCGCCTGTGGGGGCGCCGCTGATCAAACAAATCACAGTTTAGACAAATCATTGTCCAGACCAATCTCTGTTCAAACCAATCACTGTCCAGACCAATCACTGTCCAGACCAATCACTGTCCGGACCAATCACTGTCCGGACCAATCACTGTCCGGACCAATCGCTGCTCAGACCAATCACGTTCAGACCAATCGCTGCTCAGACCAATCACGTTCAGACCAATGACGTTCAGACCAATCACTGTCCAGACCAATCAAGTTTCAGGTCAATCACTATCCAGACCAATCACTGATCAGATCAATCACTATCCAGACCAATCACTGATCAGATCAATCCCTCATCAAACCAATCACTGCTCAGACCAATCCCTCATCAAACCAATCACTGCTCAGACCAATCACCGTTCAGACCAATCACCGTTCAGACCAATCACTGCTCAGACCAATCACTGCTCAGACCAATCACTGCTCAGACCAATCACCATTCAGACCAATCACCGTTCAGACCAATGAAGGTTCAGGTCAATCACTATCCAGACCAATCACTGCTCAGACCAATCACTGCTCAGACCAATCACTGTCCAGACCAATTACCGTTCAGACCAATCGCTGCTCAGACCAATCATGTTCAGACCAATCACGTTCAGACCAATCACTATCCAGACCAATCACTGATCAGATCAATCACTGTCCAGACTAATCACTGCTCAGACAAATCACCATACAGACCAATCCCTAATCAAACCAATCACTGCTCAGACCAATCACTGCTCAGACCAATCACCGTTCAGACCAATCACCATTTAGACCAATCACCATTCAGATGAATCACTGTCCAGACCAATCACTGTCCAGACCAATCACTACTCAGACCAATCCCTCATCAAACCAATCACTGCTCAGACCAATCACTGCTCAGACCAATCACTGCTCAGACCAATCACTGCTCAGACCAATCACCGTTCAGACCAATCACCGTTCAGACCAATCACCGTTCAGACCAATCGCGTTCAGACCAATCAAGGTTCAGGTCAATCACTATCCAGATCAATCACTATCCAGACCAATCACTATCCAGACCAATCACTATCCAGATCAATCACTGTTCAGACCAACCAAATTCTATAAGGAACTACTGAAAAAGGACCAGGAGTCGATAAAAGTTATATTTTTTTTAGGTTTCTTCTTCTTATTATTTCTTTATGGAGCAGAACATCTAAAGAAGGAAAACATCTGGAAAAAAAAGTGGAATTTTCGGAGCAGATCTTAAGCTCTGGGAAACGAGCGATCGTCTTGGGAGGTGCTACCCTGCGACGTCTCAGCCTACACGTGATGCCATGAGAGGGTTAAGTGGTCTGCACTATGAGGAGGTTTCATTATTTGCTCATTAGGCTTTAATTACCCTCTAATACATGGGAGGTGGAGGTCAGGAGTTTTCCCCTCCCCCAGGTGGAGGCCTTTCATGGTATCTTGGCGGGGGGGGGGGGCTCGTGTTCCAGACCACAGGCCTGATCCGCGCAGACATCGCTTTGATGTTGAGTATTAATAATTAGAATATAATACATTATGTTTATGAGGCCGTCACCAGAGATCTCATAGTGAGGCCTCCGGGGGTGGAAGGAGCAGGAGGAGCAGAATTTATTATACACAAATCTGTCAAGGCGATGTTCCCAGCTCCGCACACGTCCCATCTGTTCCCTATATGATACATGACATCCAGGGTGTCCATTCCTCTGCTAAGGGTCTGATCAGTTACATATGTTCCTCCGGGGCCCGGATCCAGCTTCTCATACATAGAATCCTCCATGCTCTGACCACATCATCAACAACCTGGACAAAGGCGCAACAAGGTCACAGCCTCTGCAGTTCCTGTGGGGAGGGGGGGACCCAGCTCTATTCTTAAGTGGTGTGAACAGAGACCTACATCTACTAACGTATCACAACTTCAGTAATGAAGGGAAGATATGGAGGAAATATATATCACTGCAGGGTGGGATGGATGGTATAGCAGTGGAGAGAAGAACATGGGAGAGAAGTGGAGTATGGAAGAGGAGAGAAGAGGGTCAGAAGGGAAGGGCGTTATGGGGGAGAGAGGATAAGGGGGCTATGGAAGAGAGAGGGCAATGGGAGATAAGTAGGCTATGGAAAAGGAGAGAAGAGGTGAGAAGAGAATGGGTTTATAGGGGGAGGAAGATAAGGAGGCTATGGAAGAGGAGAGAAAGGAAGGGGATCATGGGAGAGAGGATAAGGAGGCTATGGAGGAGGAGAGAAGAGAATGGGTTAAGGGAGAGAAGATAAGGAGGCTATGGAAGAGGAGAGAAAGAAGTGGGGCTATGGAACAGGAGGAAGAGAGGAGGTTATGGGGGAGAGAGGATAAGGGGGCTATGGAAGAGGTGTGAGAGAAGGGGGTTATGGAGAGAGGATAAGGAGGCTATGGGGGAGAGAGGATAAGGAGGCTATAGAAGAGGAAATGAGAGACGCTGAAGAGAAGTGGGATATGAAAGAGAGGAAAGAGAAGAGGATAAAGGGCTATGGAAAAGGAGAAGGTTATAGGAGAAGAAGGGGAAATAAGAGGAGAGACAAGAAAGGGGTTTGATGGAGGAGAGAGAAAAAGTATAAGGGTCTATTTTAGAGAAGATAAGGGCTATGGAAGAGGAAAGGATAGAGAAGTTGGCTATGGGAAAGAAGAAGAGATGATAATGGGGCTATGCTATGGGAGAGAAGTAGGCTATGGAAGAGGAGAGAGAAGAAAAGATAAGTATAAGGGCTATGGGAGAGAAGAGAAGTAGGCTATGGAAGAGGAGAGAAGAAGAGAAGTATAAGGGGCTGTGGGACAGAAGATAAGGGGGCTATGGAAGAGGAAAGGATAGAGAAGTGGGCTATGGGAGAAAAGAAGATAATGAGGCTATGCTATGGTGGAGAAGAGAAGTAGGCTATGGGAGAGAAGCTAGGGGGCTATGGAAGAGGAGAGGAGAGAAAAGAAAAGAAAAGAAAAGAGGAGAAGGCTATGGGAGGAAAAGAAGGGGCTGTGGGCTGTGTACATATGTCATGAAGCACCACACATGATCTGATGCTCACTGCTGGTCTACACACCACTATGGTCTGATATCCATGAGGAGTATATGGTGCCTGTGTGTCTCCAGAGCTGTCCCAGACCCACCTGTTTTTTGGGCTTCTGTGGTGATGTACTTGGGCTCCTCTGTCCACGGCGTGGCATGGGCGGCCACGCTCCAGTCACTCCAGGTGCCAATCTCGTAGTCTTTGGCTGCCACTTGGATTATGTACTCCTTACCCGCGTAGGCGTCAGTGATGGTGTGCGACGTTCCGTCTGATAATTCTACCTGTACAAAGAGAGAGAACACAAAACTGTCAAAAAGCCGCGTATGACCACAGGACGCCATTCTGGAGATAGCGGTAACGTGTCACCAGAAAATAGCTAAAATCCAGAGAAGAAAATGTGAATGAAGTGTGGGTCTTGGGGGAGGGAGTTTTTGGGGGACGCAGATGTAACAGTTTTGTAGGTTGACAGATGTGACATGAGCTATGATCTTGTATTTCTGGCCGCGCTGTGAAGTCTCGAGGGTGAGGGGTTCTCATATGGTCAGAATTTCACAAGGCTGAGGGATGGGGTGACAGAGCTGGCAGACTGGCTGACACAGACCAGACGGAGTGGGGTGATATCCGGCCCAGGTGACTGATATGGCTGTCAGGGGGTCTCGTACATTGCTGTGCTTCACTAGTGACCGCATCCAGCCTGCTCGGCGGGATATCAGGTTTACATGTGGCCTCTGCGCTGTGAGCGTGGGTCATCAGGAGAACGAACGCAGAGAGAAGAGCGCTGCGCACATTATGTCCTCCGCAATATGGTTCTGTACCCACAATGCATCACTCAGTCCCCAGTGGAGACATAACATCAGTTCTCTATGTCGTGTGACAGACGGAGGAATTCAGGGTAAAGAGAGAAAACTCCCCCATCCTACTGATCGTCTGACAACTGACACTGCGTCCTGTCCAGGAAGACTGGGAAAGTGCGGACACCAGGGACTATAGTAAGCAGGGTGTGGGACACATAACCACTAGACACCAGGGACAAAGGCATTCAACTACTCAACACCAGGGACAGAGGCAATAAACCACTAGACACCAGGGACAGGGGCAATAAAACCACTAGACCAGGGACAGGCAATAAACCACTAGAACCACTAGACAGGGCAATAAACCACAAACACCAGGACAGGGGCAATAAACCACTAGACACCAGGGACAGGGGCAATAAACCACTAGACACCAGGGACAGGGGACACCCAATCTAGACACCAGGGCCATAGACACCAGGTGACAGGCAATAAACCACTAGACACCAGGGACAGGGGCAATAAACCACTAGACACCAGGACAGGGGCAATAACCACTAGACACCAGGGACAGGGCAATAAACCACTAGACACCAGGGACAGGGGCAATAAACCACTACACCAGGACAGGGGCAAAAAAAAGACACCAGGACACCAGAGGTAGAAAACACTGGAACCAGGGAGAGAGGCAATAAACCACTAGAACCAGGCCAGGGGCAATAAACCACTAGACACCAGGAAGACACCAGGGATAGGGGCAATAAACCATAGCACCAGGGATAAGGGCAATAAACCAAGGGACAAATAAACCACTAGACACCAGGGATAGGGCAATAAACCACTAGATACCAGGGACAGAGGTAGAAAAAGCACTGGACACCAGGGACAGGGGCAATAAACCACTAGACACCAGGGATAGGGGCAATAAACCACTAGATACCAGGGACAGAGGTAGAAAAGCACTGGACACCAGGGACTTCAGTAAGCAGGGTGTGGGACACATAACCACTAGACACCAGGGATTGCGGATATCAGATCAGAGAAACTAACCCACTAGACACCAGGGATAGGGCAATAAACTACTGAACCAGGGGCAGAGACAAAAAACCATTAGACACCAGGGACAGAGGCAATAAACCATAGACACCACAATAGAGCTAGTAAAGCACTAGACGCCAGGACAGAGGCAATAAACCATAAAACACCAGGGACAGAGGCAATAACCATAAGACACCAAGGGACAGAGGGCCATAAGACAAGGGACCAATAAGCCATAGACACCAGGGACAGAGGGATAAGGACAATAACCACAGAAGAGACAGAGGGAGAGAACCAATAAAACCACTAGACAGCAGGGGAGAGGACCATAACCACAACCAGCAGGGAGAGAGGCAATAAGACATAAAACACCAAATAGAAGCTAATAAACCACTTAGACACCAGGGACAGAGGCAATAAACCACTAGACACCAGGGACAGGGGCAATAAACCATTAGAACACCAGGGACAGAGGCAAAAAACCATTAGACACCAGGGAGAGAGGCAAATAAACCACTAAACACCACAAAAGAGCTAATAAGCACTATACACCCAGGGACAGAGGCAATAAACCATTAGGGGGGACCATTACAGGGACCCAGGACAGGGAGGCAATAAACCATTAGACACCAGGGATAAGGGCAATAAACCATTAGACACCTAGGGTGATACAGGGGAATGAAACCATTAGACCACAAGGGATAAACCAAGGGGAAACAATAAACCATTAGACACCA
>ONZH01014192.1:0-26977 GCA_900303285.1 Rhinella marina | reverse complement strand
GGGAATTCTATTATGGCGTACGCGCCGGAGTTAGAGCGGCCTTCATCTTCCCCAGTACCCGGGCTCTCATCAGATTCTACATCTCAAGCAGAAGAGGGGCTACAGGGGACGCCATGCCTAAAACAACCAGGCCTGGAGGCCCTCAGCTTTTGTCCGAGTAGAAGCAGCGAAGGAAGCGGGAACGAGCGTGCCGCCATTACCACGTGGTGCTGAGATCGCCATACCTGCACAGAATGGACAGCAGCCAGTGAACAGTGAGTGGGGTTCGGGCTCATGGGGTCATTCTCCTGCTCATTCACCTGAAGCCTAGATCCCCCATCCCCACCATTGTTCCCCTCACCAGAGAGGGCGTCTCCTTCTTCACAGCAGAGCCCGCCGGCGCCATTACAGGGGCCAGAGGCACAGGCCGGGATAGAGTTGAAGACTTGTACGCCACATGTAAAGGCGATCCCCACTAGAGATGATATGGAGGCCTATGTTTCCCGATTGGAATCGGCATATAAAAGAGAGCTGGGGTAGTACAGACTGAAGTTGGCAGCACTGGGAGACAAGGTCTCTAATGTTGAGAAATCGGTGCATACTTTATCATGTCAACAGTCTGCCATTGAGGCCACCGTGGCCTCTCACTCATTTCAACTGCGGTTCCTAGCGGACATGATCGATGACGCCGAAAACAGGGGAAGGAGAAACAACATTAGGGTCAGAGGACTCCCAGAATCCGTTCCCCCTAAAGATCTAGATGATACATTACGTTCCATATTTAATGACATCTTGGGGGTTCCTAAGGATGCTTCCCTGGAATTAGACAGAGCCCATCGGGCACTGGGCCCTAAACCTATGGACATTAATCGTCCCAGAGATGTGATATGTCGGGTGCATCATTATAAACAGAAGGAGGCTATTATGCGTAAAGCAAGAGGAATGCAAGAAATCAAGTTTATTGATTACCCAATACAACTCATGGCGGATCTCTCCCGCCTAACCCTGCTCAAACGTAAAGCTCTCCGCCCCCTTCTTCAGTTGCTGCAAAAAGAGAACATTGCGTATACTTGGGGCTTTCCGTTTCGTCTTCAAGTGAGGGATGGAGGAAATTTGATCACATTGAGACACCCGGATGATTTACAAGGGTTCTTGTCAGCGCTAGAACTGCCACCGGTGGTCCTGACAGAGTGGCCAGCCCTCCCGGAGAATCCGGCGGTCGACTCTCCTCCGCTACCTCAAAGGGAACCTAGGCATCCCAGACGTGGAGATCGGGTTACTGGCCGCAGGGACTCGGTTCAAGTGGGGAATTGGATGGGAGGTTCTTAGCTAACTATCCTTCTCTACTCTAGTTGGTGGGTTTCAATATGCTGCTACCTCTGTTCAGAGGAGGTTAGCGTTATCCCTCTGTTGGAGTGACACATACACAGGGATCTCAGGGGATGGATCTTACGCTGTCCGCCTGTTTTGCCTGTCAGAAGGAAAAAGTAGTAGTTGATATGTTAACTTAAGGTTGTTCGAGGAAATGTTAATTGGTTGTTATGTGCTGAGAAATAAGGTGACGGGATTGATGCAATTGTGAGTGAACACATTAGATGGGTACCGGCACTTTATGATTTATTACCCTTGTTCACCCATGAGGTTATACTATGTGTACATTTAGTCAGCCCAGATAGTATTCTGACACTTAGTCCTTGTCTATCCAGGAGGGAATACATACTTCTCCTTGGAAAGTTCGTTCCTTATTAGGGGCTTATGTCCATAAACGGACGTAAGATTATAGATATTCCCCTACATTTTATATATTACTAGAAGCATCTATTACTGCTCAGGCTTTCTTATTAGTGGAAAGGGTTATCGTAAGCTTCTGTTGATTTACATATTTGTGTCTTTTGTGGTTTAAATTTTATTTTTTTTTTTTTTTTTTTTTTTTTTTTCTTTTTCTGTCTTCCCTCACTCCCTCTCTCCCACATTTGCACCTCCCTCCCCTCTCCAGCTGCTCATTCCTCAGCCGAGACTTCATCGTTTGAGATAGACAATGTCTGTCCTTAAATTTGGCTCACTGAATGTTAGGGGGCTTAGCACCCCACAGAAACGCTCTCAAATCTTATACTCTATGCACAAACAGAGAGTGCAAGTCTTACTTTTACAAGAGACTCACTTTAAGGAGGGACATGTACCGGCAATCAGGGATCGGTACTTTTCTCAGTGGTATCATAGCCCGAGTAATGATTCCAGATCTAAAGGGGTTTCAATAGCTATCCATAGATCTCTTCCAGGGTCAGTTATAGATATACAGACAGACGAGGAAGGGCGATACATCTTTTTGAAGATTCGTATTCATTCTACGTTATTTACGATTGCTAATGTATATTTGCCTAACCGAAGACAGGTACAAGTATGTAAGCAGTTATTATCTAAACTATCTGATTTTGCAGAAGGGGTGTTGCTGGCGGGCGGGGACTTTAACTTTTGTTCTGGACCCTGAAATAGACGTCTCCTCTGGACATGTAAGTAGCCATACTCGTCAATTGAAGGCACTACATAGACAGATTCATTCGATGCAGCTGGTTGATGTGTGGCGTACTTTGCACCCTAGAGACAAAGATTATTCTTTTTACTCGGTGCCCCATAATACTTATAGTAGAATAGATTTCTTTCTCCTTAGTCACCATGCCCTAGATTGGTCCCCTGGGGCTTCCATTGGTGACATTATTCTATCAGATCATGCGCCAGTTTTTGTTACCATGGTGCTCCCAGAGGCTGTTCGGAGGCCTTGGAATTGGCGTCTAAACGACAACTTGTTGAAGGACATGGCATGTGTAGCCGATGTCCGGTCTACTATTCAGACTTTTCTCCAGATACATGCCTCTGACAGCACTTCTTTACCAATCCAGTGGGAGGCCCTTAAGTGCGTTTTGAGAGGCGTATTCATAAAACATGGCTCTAGACTCAAGAAAGAGAAGTCTACTCGTATTGTGGCCTTGCTGGCTGAGATTCACTCGCTGGAGGAATCTCACAAGCGGACGTTATCCCCCAATACATATGCTGATCTCCTGAAAGCTAGGGACTCTTTGAAGTCCCTCTTGGACCAGCAATACAAAAGATTCAGGGATCAAGGCAAACGCTATATGTATGAGTTCTCCAATAAATGTGGACGGATGTTGTCCCGATTCATTCATCCTAGATCCAACCAAACATTTATACCTAAGATTACTAGATCTGATGGCTCTAAGGTTCATAACCCGACAGAAATTGCCAAATCCTTTCATGCGTACTACTCTCAGCTCTATAATATTCAAAATCACTTTGCTGATAGTCCGCCATCAATCTAGACGGAGGCGTATTGAGGATTATATAGCTGAGACTGCTCTTCCGAGGCTTACGCAGCAAGCTTGTGCTGACTTGGATGAAGACTTCTCTGAGTCCATTGTTAAAGCTACTATTTTGGCATCTCCTGCGGGTAAAAGCCCGGGCCCAGATGGGTTTACTACAGCCTTTTACAAGTACTTCATGGAAGAACTCTCACCCATTCTAAATAAAGCCTTTAACTGCATTAGTCCGGATACCCCTTTTGCCCCTCAGTCTCTGGAAGCTCATATTAGTGTCCTACCCAAACCAGGGAAAGATCTTACTCTTCCTTCGAGCTATAGGCCGATTTCTCTTATTAATGTGGATATGAAGCTTTATTCCAAAATATTGGCAGATCGGCTGGCGCCCCTCCTCCCAAATGTCATCCACTTAGACCAGGTGGGCTTTGTGAGGGGTAGGGAGGCACGTGATAATACCATTAAGACCATTCTCTTATCCAATTACGCTCGTGCCACTAACTCACCTTTATGCCTGCTCTCAGTGGATGCAGAAAAGGCCTTCGATAGGGTGAGTTGGGAGTTTTTAGACGCCACCTTGCGCCAGATAGGATTGGGGGACAGATTCATTGGATGGGTGCGCTCTCTCTACACTAAACCCACTGCCAGGATACGAATAAATGGCACATTGTCAGAATCTGTGTGTATTAAAAACGGCACCAGGCAGGGTTGCCCCTTATCTCCCTTGCTTTATGTGCTCGTAATGGAACACCTGGCGGTGGCAATTAGACAGAACTCATCGATCAATGGGATCAGGGTGGGGGAGACTCAGTTTAAGACATCACTCTATGCGGATGACTTGCTATTGTATGTCTCTCAGCCACGGATATCGCTCCCCTCCATATTACAGGAGTTTGAACGCTACGGTAACCTTAGCAACTTCAAGGTTAACTACTCAAAGTCTGAGATGTTGAACGTCTCTATTCCATCGGTAGAGTTTTCCCGGTGCATGTCATCCTTCCAATTTAAAAGTCAGCGTACGGCCCTGAAATATCTGGGGGTGGCGATTCCCGCTGATAGCACACAACTATATGGCATGAATCATTTGGTGGCTCTCAATAAGGTGATAGCAGAAATGCGTACATTCGATAAGACAGGATTGTCCTGGTTTGGCAGGATTAATGTCCTGAAAATGGACATCCTTCCAAAATTACTATATATATTCCAAGCTCTGCCCATTCTTGTCCCTTTGAGCTTTTTCCAGAAGCTCAAAACTGCCACCATCAGATTTGTATGGGGACGTTCGAGGTCGAGGATTGGCATTGCTACATTAAGTAGACCTAAGGCGCGGGGAGGGGCGGGTCTACCAGACTTTAGGACATATTATATAGCAACTATGCTCACCAGATTGCTAGACTGGCAATATAATGGATCAACTAAACAATGGGTGTCGATTGAACAGTCCTTTGGTGCCCTTCCTCTCCGCGTCTTACCTTGGATTTCCCCTGACTCTAGACCGCCTCTGATTAGGCATAATGCTCTCACCAAGTGCGCGCTACAAGTTTGGGATTCCTTAAAGTGTAAGGGAGTTGGAGTACGGGATAATGGTCCCCTCACGCCTGTTCTCCATAATCCAATGTTTGCCCCTGCTGTGGACAGGGACACTTTTCTTGGAGTGGGCCTGAAGGACGACCCTCGCTTTTATAATTTGTTTCGAGGAGCCCCATTAAAGTCCTTTAAAGATCTATCGGCCCAGCTCGCCCCAACTAGGCTTTCTTGGCTTGAATATACACAGCTACAGTCTTATGTTCTAGCTATGGGGAGCCGAGGTTTCTTTGGGACACAGCTTACGGAGATGGAGAAGCTCTTTGTCTTTAGGAACCCGCCTATACACACCATCTCACTGCTGTATAATTGTCTGAAGTCTGGTCCACCGACAGCAACGCCCCTGGGGTTCATGTCTGAATGGGAAGGGGACTTAGGTCTCTCTATTGATAAAAAAGAATGGGACAAGTCCTTTATCTTTTGTCACAAGCTGTCCATGGCTTGTGCGGCACAAGAGAAGAATTACAAAATACTATCCCGGTGGTACCGGTATCCGGTTAGGCTGCATAGGATATTCCCAACAGTACCTGATACGTGCTGGAGATGTAATAGTGAAAGGGGCACTATGGTACATATCTGGTGGGGATGTGTTGGGGTGAGGCCCTTTTGGGATCAGGTATTCCAGATCTTCCATGCTATATCAGGAAAAAAGGTAGCTAATTCTCCTAAGGTGGCGCTTTTGTCTATTTTACCTGGGTCCATAGCTTCTCAGAAGAAAAGCTTGCTGAGATTTTGCTTGGCCGCAGCGAGGACTGTGATACCAAGACACTGGCGGTCGGTGCATGTTCCAACTACTATGGAATGGTTTCAAGAGATGCAACATATTTGCAGGATGGAGGAGGTCTCGGCTGATATGAATGGGTGTTCCTATAAGTATATGATCTTATGGCAGGGATGGTCGGAGTTCCAGCGGTCGGCTTCCTTCCAGGCTTTGATACACTGAGACTCCGAATGTCAATTTCAACAAGCTATTCTCCTCAGGCCTATATTTACTCTTCGTAATGGACAGGTGGTCACCTTTCCACCCTCCCTTCCTCCCTTCTGACGACCCCCCCCACCCCTTTTTTTTTTTTTTTTTTTTTTTTGTTTGTTTATTTGTTGTTGGTTTGTTACCATGATACAATGGTACTGTAATAGTACTTTACTGTAAAAAGGCGTAGAAGCCCTATAGAAGGGTGTATGTTTTTACACTAAACTGAAACATGCATTGTTCTAGGTAGCTGATCAGGATGATGCTTACGTTCTGCCTTTACTGTATGTCTATTATTATGATGACACTTGAACTTGTTGTAAAACCTTTTTATTTGAAAAACTAATAAAATATGTTTAAACATAAATACAGTGATGTCACTGTACAGGGATAATAACCACAGTGATGTCACAGTACAGGGATAATAATTACAGTGATGTCACAGTACAGGGATAATAAACACAGTGATGTCACAGTACAGGGATAATAAATACAGTGATGTCACCGTACAGGGATAATAACCACAGTGATGTCACCGAACAGGAATAATAACCACAGTGATGTCACAGTACACGGATAATAACCACAGTGATGTCACAGTACACGGATAATAACCACAGTGATGTCACAGTACAGGGATAATAAACACAGTGATGTCACAGTACACAGATAATAAACACAGTGATGTCACAGTACAGGGATAATAAACACAGTGATGTCACAGTACAGGGATAATAAACACAGTGCAGTCCCCTAACAGAAAGTAAAAAAAAATAAAAACCTTATACTTACCTTTTTCCTAGCCGCAGAATCATCAGCAGATATTCTCTTGTCTGGAGGGGGCAGATATTCTCTGACGGCCGGCCACGCCCCCCGCCCAGACATGAGGCAGAAGGTACGCAGAGAGGGGGGGAGGGGGGACTCAGAGGATGAAAGAAGCAGGCTGCAGATTCCGGCTGTCTGCTTCTTCTTGCAACAGGCAACTGTCTCTGCGTCCTATGGACGCAGAGACAGCTGCCAGAGACTGGGACATATAATCGGTGTCCCCTCCGGTGTCATGTTACTGAAGTCTTCAATAACATGGGCCGGAGGGGGCAGGCTATGTATGTGTAAAGCGCCTGCGCTTTACACATACACAGCGCTCCCATGATTTTTCAATAGGGTCGGCTTCCGCACTGGGAATGGAGCATACGACCGTAAGTCATTTGTCTATGTGTCGTTCAGTGACACATAGACACGTGACTATGAAAATGGCAGCCCCCATAAAGTTACAAAAATGTAAAATACACAAAACACAATACACACATAATAAACTTCATTATACATATAAAAACTATTTTTAATGTTTTATAACATGTTTTTTTATTTTTTCACGATAGTGTCCCTTTAAGTGTTATACTTTGATATAATGTTAATCCCCTTTTTCATTATTACAAAATTATAAATACAAACAATAGATTTACAGACCAATTGTGTAAGGGGATGGGAGAGATAAACTGCCTGTGCCCCCTTAAAAACAAGAGTATGAACTAAACTCTATATATTGTGTAATGAACTCTCATTGGTCAGTAAGGTTAACTGGGCCATGTTTTGTTTGCTGTGTGGTGTACCACAGTGCTATGACAGTTGTTCTCTGCATAATGGTTTTATGTGCATCCCTTATTTGTGTGCTTCAAAAAGAGTAAAAATGTGTATTATATATTTTCCTGTATAAAAGACAATATGGAGTTAACAGGCCAAAACAACCAGCCCCTAGATGGGGCTGCTTCCTCTTCCCATAGGGAGAAAAAGTCTAGGCAGTGAAGTGCGAGGCATAGACATATAGCTTAACCTAGCTCTCCTTTATAACCGCTATGGAGATAAGTCTAACAGATAAAAAGTGGATCAAAACTACAGAGAATATCTATATAATAATTAGAGATGAGAGAATCATCCAAAATTCGCTTCGGCGAATAATTGACACATTTTGACAAGATTTGTTCTTAATACGAATTTATTCAGTCGAATTTGCACTGAAAAATAATCGTTGTTTTGCAAACATTCCTACACAAATTACGAACATACAGTCAGTGTTGTTAAAAGTACGCAATACATAAGCATTAGTGCACAAAGTGCATACGAATCCCTAGCGCACTATTGACTCGCGATTGCGTCATATGCACGAGGCTAGGCCGCGGCGTACAGTCTTTAGAGGCAGTCCATATGAGCTATAAAAGTAAGGTGCTAGCCATCCGGCTAAGTGCATAATTTACTAAAAAGCAACGTACAATAAGTCCATAATAGGACACATTGCAGTACCTGAAAAAGAATACACACAATGGGCTAAAGTGCTTGAACGTTGCTGAACCTTTAAAAACATTATTGCTAAAATACAGCAAAGACAATTATGCAAACATTTTACTGCAATTTCACATTTGCAAGCATAAAAGGCTCAGATATACGTTTGAGTCTCTCCTCGAGTCGTGGCTGCTTAGCATAATAAAACACTGGAACACAGTCCAAAATTCAATTGTAATCCACGTGAGGTACAGTAATTTTGTAATCCAAACAGGTAACGTGTAATCCACATGTATAATATAAAATTGCAGCAAATAGAGAACCCTCTTTGCAAAGGGGGCTCCCAAATACCCTGAGAAGGGGGGGGGGGAATAGGCGCGCTTAGGCGCAAATGGGAACTTTCTGACAAGCCATGTGCATCTGGGTGAGAGTCAAACAGGTGGCAATACAAACTAAACAAACAAAACAAGTGCCAACTAGCTCTCACCAGTCAGGTGCAGTTCATGGTGTGGCTTCCATAGGTCCTCCTGAAGTGTCCTTTAAATCAGCCAGTAGAAGGGTTCCTCAGATGAGGGATCTGAAGTCCTCCTCGCTTAAGCTACTGCTGAATGACATCAGAGGACGCTCCTGCTTCCTGTAGGCCAAGCTCGCTGCCGTGGTGGAACTCCACTGCCCTCTTCTTCCAGAAGTAGGATTTGACCGGGTCCGGGTGGTGGTCATGCTGGAGAGATGCTATGCACTTTGGGCCACCCTCGGGACTATTGTCCCGCACTCATAAAATCATATGAGTACAGGATAATAGTCCCGCGGGCGGCCCGACGTGCACAGCATCATTGTAATCAATAATGCTGTGCGCTCCCGTGCCCACGATCAATGCCGCTCCGGGACATATGCCCAGCTTACGGACCGTATGTCTCGGAGGACATATGGTTGTATAAAAGCGCCCTAATAGAGCGATTTACACTTGGGGGACTTAACAAAAAGTAAAAAAATTTAAAAAAAGTTTTGAAAATATAAAAAACCTTAAAATCACCCCATTCCCCAAAATCAAAAGAAACAAAAAAAAATAGCATTATGGGCATCGCCGCATGCGAAAACGACCATACTATTAAAATATTTTAAAAAGTTAGCCCATATGGTGAATGGTGTAACAGAAAAAAATTAAAAAAGAACTGATTCAGGTTTTTTTCATTACTTTATCTCCCATGAAAATTGAATAAAAAGTGACCAAGCCATACACACCTCAAAATGGTATTGTCAAAAATGACAGATCGCCCCACAAAAAATGAGCCCCCACATATCTCCGTTTTTTTACGAAGGGAGTCCATATTTTACGATTTGCTCTATTTTTTTCACAATAAAATCAAACTTTTTACTGTTGGGGGACACGCTGTGTATTTAAGTTTTATTTGACCTCTATTTTTAAAATAAAAAACATTCTACATTAAAGGCAAGAACCTTAACCACTGGGCTATAGAGCTCAATGTTAAGTCACAGCTGAAAAACCTCATAGGAGTTTCTCTTGTATTACAAAACCTCATAGAAGTGTCTATTGTATTATATAAGAGAAACTTCTATGAGGTTTTTCACCTCCAACTTAGTGTTGAGCTCTATAGCCCAGTGGTCAAGGTGCTTGGTTGTGAGTTCAAATCCCCACAGAAACATAAAAAAAAAATAGAATCTAAATTAGATTTATATACACATGGTATCCCAAAGCATAGTGTCCATGCTTGGGAATACCCCTTTCATGTTCATAACACTGACTCAATATATGGACACATTCATATATGGAGTCAGAGCAGGGACTCCTAAGCAGGGAAATTCCCCACTTTGGAGTCCCGACTGTGCGATCTGCTCTGACTGAATGAGATCTGCCTGACGGAAGCAGGGGTGCCCCTTAGAGGATCGGGGCCCTGGGCAATTGCCCAGTTTGCTTCCCCCTAATGCCGGCCCTGGAAACCGTCATGGCACATCATATCATTAGATCCACTATTATTTCCCATCTTCCGTTCCAGGTCATCAAGGGCTTGAAAAGACACGCGAGCAGCAGCAGGGTGAAAATGCTGAAAGCGCAACAGACGGCCTGCACTTTCTGCAGCAGCTCTGACATACTGTATCGGGGTGATTTTTCAGGAACCTCTGCGCCACAAAATTCAGAACATGCGCCAGGCAATGGATGTGCGTCAAACCGGCTAGACCCAGAGCTGCTACGAGATTTTGCCTGTTGTCGCACACCACCAGGCCAGGCTTGAGGCTCAGAGACACCAACCACTCTGTTCTCTGTCTGTTCTTCCATGCCTGCCCACAGCTCCTGCGCGGTGTGGGGTTTTTCCCTCAAACATATGAGTTTCAGAACAGCCTGCTGTCGGTTCCCCCTAGCTGTGCTGAAATTGGTGGTGCAAGTGTTGCACTGACGTTGTGAGGAGGCGGTAGAGGAGGAACATGAGGAGGAAGTGGAGGAGGAGGAGGCAACCGGAGGCACTGAGAAACGTCCAGCAATCCTTGAAGTGCACCAAACCCCTTTCCGCCTCAGGCCCAGCCTCCACTACATTTACCCAATGTGCAATCAGAGAGATAACATCCCTGCCCGTGCATACTGGTCCACGTATGGGTAGTTATGTGGACCTTGCCATTGATGGCATTGCGCAGCACACACTTGATTTTTTCTGCCACTTGTTTGTGCAGGGCAGGGACAGCCTGCCTGGAAAAGTAGTAGCAACTGGGAACCAGGTAACATGGGACAGCCTTTTTGCTGGATTTGGTGTGCTCTGTCCCTGGGCGTGTTTGGCAGTAGCAGGTGTACTGGCTATGGGTCGGCTACTCTACTTTTTCACCCTGCTCCCTCTTTTGTTGTGCAGCTCTTCCACCTCTTCCCCCGAATTGCACACGTCACTGATGACCTGGATGCCATTTGAGGTCTAGGACGGTCTGCACAGTGCAGAAAGCCACTGCAGTTGACACCTGTGTTTCATCATCAGCAGAGACATTCTGCGGCTGTCCTCCCATGTCCTCGTCCTCAAACATTGGTTGGGCATCAGTAGTTGGGCATCAGTGCACTCAATCTCGTCCACTTCTGGGGCAGGGCTAGGTGGATCGCCCACAGAAACCTTTCCAGCACAGTCTTTAAAAATCCTAAGTGACTTTTGCATGACTTGGTGCTCAGCAGGGATTGAGGTGAAAGACAGATGCCCGTGGGCCGCCGGAGCCAACTCTGTGCTTTCAGAAGGGGACCGGGTGGAAGACAATGTGAAGGAACTGGAGGCACTGTCAGCCATCCACTACTGCTCTACTACTGCCTCTACTTGTTTTTGCCTCACCATTCCTGCAGCAGTATTTGGGCCTACAAAATTATGCAGAACCTCCTGTTGCCTGTGTGCACCAGAATAAGGTGTTTTATTTGGGCATTGTAGGAAAACAGGCTGAACTGGATGGACAGATGTCTTTTTTCGGCCTTATAAACTATGTTACTATGTTACTATGTTACTTTGTTACATGTAGCTGGCACAGATTGACAAAGTACTCTCCCTAAAGAAGGAGCTTCACCACCACAACATCAGCAGCACCACGGCCAGGTCCACAGTTGATTCTCCTCTCATTTTATTACAGTCACCTTTATGGTCACACACCAAATTGGCTGACAGACAAACAAGTGTATTTCTTTTTCACGGATGCAAATGTAGTGTTGTGCACCCCAAAAAAATGGCTAAAGGTCACAGACACAATTAACAGACCAATTTACTCTTCTATTACAGTAAGACTTTGAAACCCCCAAAAATTGCTTTCTGTCACCGACACAATTAACAGACTGATTTACTCTCCTATTACAGTAAGACGGAAGAAAATGAAGTATTTTTTTTTTTTTTAAATGGCTTTGTGACACTGACACAATTAACAGACTGATAAACTCTGTCATTACACTAAGACGGATGAAAGGAAGAAATTTAAAACTCCAAAAAATGGCTCTCTGTCACAGACGTAATTTACAGACTGATTTACTCTTCTACTACAGTAAGATGGATGCAGTGGTGGACTTTAGAAGCCAAAAAAATTGCTTTGTGTCGTCGACACAATTAACAGACTGATTGACCCTGCTATTCTAGTAAGATGGATGCAATGGTGGACTTTGGAACTGCAAAAAATTGCTTTGCGTCACAACACAATTAACATACTTATTTTTTGTGCTATTACAGTAAGATGGATGCAACGGTGGACTTTGGAATCCCCAAAAATTGCTTTGTGGCACCGACAAAATTAACAGACTGATTTATTCTGCTATTACTGTAAGACAGATGCAACAGTGGACTTTGGAACCCCAATACATTGCTTTGCATCACCCACACACTTAACAGACTGACTTACTCTGCTGTTACAGTGAGATGGAGGCAACGGTGGACTCAGAGAACACCAAAATATTGCTTTATGTCAGTGACACAATTTACAGACTGATTTATTCTGCTATTACAATAAGACGAATGCAAAGGTGGAATTTGAACCCCAAAAAAATAGCTTTTTGTCATTGACACAATTAACAAACTTATTAATTCTGCTATTACAGTAAGACGGATGCAATGGTGGACTTTGGAACCCCCAAAAATTGCTTTGTGTCACTGATACAGACTGATTGACTCTGCTATTACAGTAAGACGGATGCACTGGTGAACTTTGGAACCCCCAAAAATTGCTTTGTGTCACTGACACAAATAACAGTGTGATTTACTCTGCTATTATAGTAAAACCAGGGGCAGATTGGTATACATAGACCTTACAGGGAAGTATCCTCGTTGGCCATTGCCCAGGGGGCTGTCTGAGCCCTCCTGACATCCACTGGTTGGCAGTAGTTTGTGATGGATTGTGGTATTGGCTCTGTTGGGGTGGCTTTCCATCAACTACAAAACAGGGCCACTTTTAGTATTTTTTCCAGGTCCATTTTATGTTCCCAGTCCACCCCTGGATGGTGGCAAGTACAGTGGTTTTTTTTTACAAAAAAAAAAATAGTTCCCACTGACCCAATTAACTGGCTAATTAACTATTATATGTCCCTGTGACAGTGGCAAGTACAGTGTTTTTTCAACAAAAAATAGGTAGTTCCCACCGACCCAATTAACAGGCTGATTATTATATTTCCCTGTTACTGATGCAAAAAAAGGCAGCAGTAAACCGTCAGAATGAACAGCACGATTAAGTATGGTATTTCTGTCTCACCGGTGCAAAGGAGCTGTTTTACACCCATCATTAATGCTTGCAGGTCTTGGGCAGAAAAGTGGCAGATGAGGTTTAACACTGACAAATGTAAGGTTATGCATATGGGAAGGAATAATGCAAGTCACCAGTACATACTAAATGGTAAAGCATTGGGTAACTCTGACATGGAAAAGGACCTAGGAATTTTAGTGAACAGCAAACTAAGCTGCAGAAACCAGTGTCAGACAGCTGCTGCCAAGGCCAATAAGATAATGGGTTGCATCAAAAGAGGCATAGATGCCCGTGATGAAGAACATAGTCCTGCCACTTTACAAATCACTAGTCAGACCACATATGGAGTACTGTGTACAGTTCTGGGCTCCTGTGACAAGGCAGACATAGCAGAGCTGGAGAGGGTTCAGTGGAGGGCAACTAAAGTAATAACTGGAATGGGTAGACCTACAGTACCCAGAAGATTATCAAAATTAGGGTTATTCACTTTAGAAAAAAGACGACTGAGGGGAGATCTAATAACTATGTATAAATATATCAGAGGTCAGTACAGAGATCTCTCCCATCATCTATTTATCCGAGGACAGTGACCATGACGAGGGGGACATCCTCTGCGTCTGGAGGAAAGAAGGTTTGTACATAAACATAGAAGAGGATTCTTTACGGTAAGAGCAGTGAGACTATGGACTCTCTGCATGAGGAGGTGGTGATGGTAAGTTCACTAGAGAGTTCAAGAGGGGCCTGGATTGTATTTTCTGGAGGGTAATAATATTACAGGTTATAGGTACTAGAGAGGGGTCGTTGATCCAGGGAGTTATTCTGATTGCCTGACTGGAGTCGGGAAGGAATTTTTTCCCCTAAAGTGAGGAAAATTGGCTTCTACCTCACAGGGTTTTTTGCCTTCCCCTGGATCAACTTGTAGGAAAACAGGCTGAACTGGATGGACAGATGTCTTTTTTTGGCCTTACAAACTATGTTACTATGTTACTATGTTACTAGGTCACCAGCACACTTTTTAAAAAAAATAAAGGACTAACACTCTCCCTGCCAACAGCAGTGTCCTGTCCCTTTACTAGTTAGAGCAGAATGGTGGTGCACCATGTGGTCACATGCTGCATCAGCCAATCACAGCCATTCCAATACTAGGGTTCACTGATCACTAGTGCCAATATATTAGACCACCTGTTAAGACTAAGTCTGATGCATAGTAAGTCTTTGCATAACAGAACAGATTAAAAATGAATGGTGCAGCATATGAACAAGATGCACAGAATTATTACACTAAGCCTGCAATGTCCCTGCAGTCTCCCTATGCTCTCTATGCTCTCCCTATGCTTTCCCTACAGTGTGTAAAAACTTCCCCTATGATCTCCATACAATGTCCCTGATCTGTCCATCTACTGTACCTATCCAGTATTTTACAATTAAAAGCTTTGTTAACCACGGTCTCTAGCAATTGGCACTTCTGTCCCTATGCTCAGCTCACAGTAAAATAGCAGAGACTGGGCAGGATGAGGCTTTTATCGGGGATGGCCATCCGTTGATTGGCTGGGTGCATGGCATTATGGGTCATATTGCACTCCTGAGCTTTTTACTTTCACTTTGTAACACATGTACCGCCCTTTTTAGGAAAATCAATTCATTACAACGAAGCGCGAGGAAATTAGGATTCTTGGCGAATCAAATTTTTCCTGAAATTCGGATCAAATCTCAATTTGTTTCACTTCGAGTCCCTCAACACTAGTATGTTGGATCCTCTTGTCAGTAGCAGATGAAGCTGCAGGCATAGAATTGCATAGTGCTTCAAGCATCTCTACATAACAGTTTCTAAGGACATTCATTCCAAGCACTACTGGAGGATTGTTGTCTTCTCGAACTTCTACTACAATAATCCCTTGTTGTGCTAGAGTTGTTCCTCCTACTTGAAGGGTTGGTTTCCAGTACTTATGCACTGGCTATGGTTTGCCATTACTGGCTATAATGGTCAACCAAGATTCTGATGGCTGTTCCAGAATTTCTAAAATGCAGCTGAATGGTGGTAACTTGAGAACCGGTGCACGGCAACAATAGAAGCCTATTTAATTCTTTGAACCACTGGGGCATCCAGCTGGGATGTTCTGGACCTACTGTTTTTCTATCCGAGGAGCAGTTGTCATTTGTGACAGTGCCTGCAGAAAGGTCTTTTTTGTTTGTGAAACCCGTCAGTGGGCTGCCAGAGCTCTTGTGGTAAGTCTCTTTAGGATCAGGCAATGGAGTCTCATCCTCTAGCACAGTGTTCCTCAACTCCGGTCCTCAGGGCCCACCTATCTATCATGATTTGAAAATATCCCACAGAATGAATACCTGTGTTAAGTCCTGATGCATGGACATTAATTATATCACCTGCTCAATACTAAGGAAATCCTGAAAACAAGACCGGCAGATGAACCCTTAGGAATGGAGTTGAGGAACCCTGCTCTAGCACTAGCAGTTTCTCCCACTTCTCAAGTTTTTGGCACATTTTCTCGGGTACTGGAGCTTGAGCTTTTTGGTTTGCCAGAACATTAACCTTTAAAGGCATGGAAGGACTATTTACCAACATTACTGTATGTTTGGCAGGTTCTGTTTAGTGGTCTATCCCCAGAATACTGATAGCTCGCTCTTTAAAGAAAAGGAACATGGAATTTGAATGTTGAGCAGCCAGCATCTTTAACTGGCTCCTTAAAGGGGTTGTCTCATCTCAGACAATGGGGGCATATTGCTAGCATATGACCCCATTGTCTGATAGGTGTGGGTCCCACCGCTGGGACCAACACCGATATCGAGAACAGAGCCCTAAAAACGGTGGAGGGTGCTCTGCGCATGCGCAGCCGCCCTTCCCTCCATACATTTCTATGCAGCTGCTGAAAATAGCCGAGCACAGGCTCGGCTATTTCCATTGGGCCCAAAGAAGTGAATGGGAGCTTTAGCCAGCCATGCGCGGTACACTCCCATTCACTTCTATGGCGAGTCCTCCAGCCGCCACTTTGAGGGGCTCCATTTAGGAGATAGGCAATGCTGGCAATGGGGACATGTATAACAGCCTTCAGGGCTTCATATAGAAATAATGCAAAGTCATCAGGCTACTGAAGAATCTCATATTTATCTAGGACACAGTGTTTGGTTCATATAGAACATAGAGGGGCACATTTATTAGGACGGCATTTTAGATGCCGGTCTTAATAAGCCCTCTACCTGGCAGTGGATCCGCCCGAGTTATGAATAGACGTTGGCCTCTACATAACTTTGGCGGATCCACCACCGCTTTTAAATGTAAGAAGGCTTCCTAGCTGTTTTATATTTAGTCCTTTTTCTATGTCTGAAACAGGAATAGAAAATAGTATGTAAATGAGACAGGCCTGCCAGCCCGTCCCCTTTCCGCCCACCACATGCCCACTTTTTTTAGACCTGACGTGAGGAGGGACAAGTCGCATATTGTGGCACAACTAACCATTGTGCCGTAATCTGCGCCTGAAATATGACTAATATAGGTGTGTTTTAGCTTCATAAATGACCCACAGAGTCTTTCAAATATCTGTTCTACAGTCCTTTTCTCTGAGCTTAGCCAGGATTTCACGTTTCTTAGTGTGGCACCTTCCTATTGACCAGTTATAATTTTCACTTGTTGTTCGGTAGACACAGGGTACAATCTGTCTATAGCCAGCATTTACTCCTTAAAATCTCTCAAAGTATGAGCTTCTCCTACATAGTGTGGAAACCAAGGTGCCCCAAGGAATTATATCATGGTTAATGGCATCATATATGGTGCTGTAGCGTTAGGTGATCCGCTAAGATTAGGTACTGATGCTGTGGGGGACCAGCTAGGGTCAGGTTGCTCAATATCTTCCTTATATGTGATAGTTTTTCACAATTAATGCAGGTTAACTGCAGTAATTACAGACTTTTGGTCTGCATTGCTATGGCAAATGGGCGTTATATGGTGTAGGCCCCTTTAAGAAATTTGCTGGCAGAACTTTTAAACAATCTATGATATGCAGTAACGCTTACAGATATATTAGGCAGGGTTATTTTCACAGCAGTACTCACTTTTGTTAGATAGCAGCTATTTTCTTTGCTTTTGTGGACTGGTATGCAGCAATCTGCAGAGATCTATAGTCAATTCACTGACACCAAGCGGTGATAGTGACAAAAAAAAGTTTCAGATTCTCAAAAGCGATTGCTGCACACATCTATTGTCACAAAATCATCTTGCTCCAGTGGCACGATCTCTGGCTTTGGCATGCTGCTGCCCTGGGAGAAAGGCTCTGCTAAGCCACGCCCCCTGATGCAACAGCATCCCTAGCAACAGGATGCAATGCTCTCTTTCTCCCCACAGAGAAAGGAGGAGATTAGCAGTGGGCTGATTGCTCAGCTGCTCTATTTCTATTTGCTAGTATTTCTGACTAATGGATCACCGAGTCATGACCTATCAGGTTCTGATCCAGGAACTCGGTGCTCTATTTAAACCTATTCCTGGCCATACACCTGTGCCAGTGATAGTCTCTAATTGACTAGCTGTGTTCCTGGTTCCTCTGCTTATTGGAATGCTCGTTCCTCTGACCCTGGGTTGTTTTCTGACCATTCTCTGTCTCTCGTTTGGTACTATGTTGTCCGTCTGGTTCTGATTTCAGCTTGTCTTCTGTTATGGAGGTTTGTTTTTTATCAAGTCAGGATATGAGACATCTGGATTTGAGGAAGTTTTTACCTGCCGGCAAGGAGACATTATAGATGAAGGTTTCATCAAAAATGTATCACGGAGAGAGAGTGAAAAACTGGATTGCACATCCTCATGATATGCTTTTCATCTATAACTGCTTCTGAGCAAAATTTAAACCGCTTCTCAGCAAAATTTTTAATGCACTACCCCCTGCACTGCATGCTATACAAGAAACATTAGTGTACATTTTGATCAAAAGGCATAAGCCCACTCACCACGTCAAAGTTGCCTCTAGGAGTGGGACCTACTCTAAATATGTGGCGCAGCACTGTGCAGTGACAACGTGGCACTACACCAGTAAGCAGGGGGACCCAGGTGACAGACAACACCTAGCTGTCTGATAATGCCAACCTCAGCACTGGGTCCCACCACCTCACCAGCAAAGAGCCACAAAACCAAAGGCCACCACGCAGTACCGCACCATCTGAACAGTTGTCTACACAACATGTCCTATGCTATCAGGAAATCCAACTGAGAGTAACTCCTGTAACTCCTTCACTTCCATTCAGACGCTGGTGCCCCACAAACCAGCAGTAAAATGCATGAGAGACTCTTCTTTGATCCTCTCCATTATGTAAGTGAGCACTGGAGTCCACTGAGTGCATTTTAATGCAGGTTTGTGGGAGCACAACATCAGAATGGAAGGGAGTATGAAGATAAAAATTACATATTCGGATTCAGCATCACTTACACTATACAACACTTGCTCTAGTTCAGGGGGTGTTTCGGAGATGACAGGTTCCCTTTAAATTTAAACATAGTTTTTCTTACATCTTCTGACCACTTTTTGTCTCTCATTTAGTACTGCATAGTCTGTCTGGTTCTGACCCATTTACACACAATCCTGTTTTTGTGCTGTTTTGTCTCTTGGTGTTTGTCTCTGGACTGTTGACCAGTTGTGGTCTTGCTACCTAGGACTTGCACTGCAAGTAGCTAGGGCAAGGAGTCTGGGTTCTAGTATAGGGCTCACTGTCTGTGTCTGTCCCTACCTACCGACATTACATTATCACTGGCCTAAAAAGACTGGTACCTCTAGTATTATGAACGGCATGGCAGCCTTAGAATAACAAATAGAGATGAGCGAATCGAAGCTGACGAAGTGGAATTTTATGTAAAATTCGATTTGCAACGAAAGCGAATTTTATGGCGATTCGTAGTAAAGAATATTTATTTATTATTTTTTTTCCTAAAATGCCCGCAAGCACATGGCATGACATGAGGGAAGGATTTCTGGGACAAAGAAGTAAACACCCACAATGCGATCACATGCAGACATGTAGCCAATTAGCAGCCAGCCAGGTCCTGTGATGTCACAGCCCTATAAATAGCTCTGCAGCGCTGGAATCCACCGTTTGGTATTGATTTTAGAACAGAAACAGATGTTTGGGAGAGATAGGCAAGTGAAGGAAAAACTAAAGAAAAGAAATGAGGAGATCAGGGACAGATAATCTGAATTGCAGGGATAGGAGAGGGACGATTTCTAGACAGAAAATCAGGCAGTGAAATCGCTATTCTGGTACACTGAGCAGCAGTGAGTGGGCATAGGGGTTAGCCTGTTATACAGCACTGCACTCTGTTCTAAAGGCTGTTTTGGGGTGCTTTATTCAAAGAAGCACCACTAGTGTCGCTTTTTGCAGTGCAGTAATAGGGTCAGAGCCAGGGGCGTACATAGAAATCATTGGGCCCCATAGCAAGAATCTAAATGGGGCCCCTAACCCCGCCCACTACCCGGCCCATCCCACATGCTGCCCTGGCTCCTCCCATGCCACACCCCCATTTGCCAATAAAGAAATGTATACATGAGCTACTAATTTATTTATTTATTTTTAATTAAGAGACGTTATACTGAATGGGGGCAGCCACAAGGATGGATTATACTGTATACTATACAGCATAGTGTAGGGATTATACTGTATATTATACATCGTAGTTAGAGATGAGCGAGCACTAAAATGCTCGGGTGCTCGTTATTCGAGTCAAACTTTTCCCGATGCTCGGGTGCTCGTTTCGAATAACGAACCCCATTGAAGTCAATGGGAGACTCGAGCATTTTTTTCAGGGGACCAAGGCTCTGCCTAGGGAAGGCTGGGTGAAAACCTGGAAACCTCAGAAAATGATGGAAACACCACGGAAATGGACAGGAAACAGCAGGGGCAGCATGCATGGATGCCTCTGAGGCTGCCTAATCCCACCATTACCCCAAATTCTCCTGCAACAGCCTGGTGGTTACCCTCATGGCAATTGTGCTCACCCAGACCAAGAAAGGCGAGGCACATGCCCATCACATGTTAGGGAAGCAACCAACTAGGTGCAACGAAGGTCCATCACCGCCAATTTTCAGGGACACGGTAATGGTGACCCACTTAAAAATGCTGCCTGACAACCTGGCGGTGAACCCCTGATTGTCTGTCTTTCAATAAGATTGCAGTGTAAAGCATGGTGGTGATCCTCAGTAATAAGATTGCAGTGTAAAGCATGGTGGTGAGCCTCAGTATGACTTTTTGGATGGAGATTACATGTGGTCACGTACTCCCTGGAACCCCATAGTCACCCCTTCTCTGATGTGCTACCCCAGAACATTCTCTGCCCCAATTCGCAAGACCTTTTGCAGTCTCCGTGTGCTGACAGTGGGGATTTACCAGTGTTGTCTGAGGTGTTGGACAATGGCGAGACACAGGTGTCGGGGGGTGAGGTAGTTGTATGGGAAGCAAGTTACAGTGGGGACTCCTTGGGGGGACTTTCTCATGATGGGACAGATTCAACTTGGGTGGATCAGGCACAGGAACAGATCAATTTTTTTTTTTTGTGTGTGTGTTTATTTAACTTTTATTTAGCACAAATAACCACAGAGATATTTATTCGTTCTCTTGGCTGCGCAGTCTGGCGTTGGGGTTCGTCACTTTGATGGCGAGCTGTGCCGCTCTCTCCACTATGGTCTTTAGGTTCTTTGAGGAGACGTTGTGGGCGATTTCTGCACAGAAGGACTTGTTGCTCATCAACAGAACCTCGAGCTCCTTGACATTGTAGACTAGGAATTTGCGGAACCCTGTGGGCAGCATTGTGTTTGGTCTTCTTGTTGCTACCGTACCCAATGTTGGGCAATATAGATACGCAGGTAATATTATTTTTCACACCTATCCCAAAAAAAATTTACGCAGTTTGCGCAAATAAAACTAGAAACTGGAACTGGAGAGAGGGCCTGTAGGTGGACCTCCGGAAAAATTGTTTGGAGAGAGGGCCTGTAGGTGGACCTCCGGAAAAATTGTTTGGAGAGAGGGCCTGTAGGTGGACCTCCGGAAAAATTGTTTGGAGAGAGGGCCTGTAGGTGGACCTCCGGAAAAATTGTTTGGAGAGAGGGCCTGTAGGGAGCCCTCCTGAAAAATTGTGGTAAAAGAGTGCCAGTTGGACCTCTAAAAAATGGTGTTTTTTTAGTCAGCGTTAGGCAAAGACGACATGGAGGAGGAGGAGTAGAGAAGAGGAATATACATAAGTAATGTTAATCTTTAGCTGCTTTCCCCCGGAGGAGATTTGAATTCCGGTGAAATCCAGGCTTTGTTCATTTTAATAAGCGTCAGCCTATCAGCGCCACGCCCTCTGCCGCTAGCGGCCTCAGATGGAAAGGATTGTTTCAGCTTGTGCACCAGGGCCTGTTGATATTGATTCACTCTCATACTCCTTTCCTCTACAGGGATGAGAGTGGAAAGGTTCTGCTTGTACTGTGGGTCCAGGAGAGTGAACACCCAGTAATCGGTGTTTGAAAAACTCAAGAGTTAAGGACTGAGCACTGGTACCCTCTACTGTCTCGCCGACATTCTCCTCCTCTTCCTCCTCATCCTCATCCCCCTCCTCCGATACGCGCTGAGAAACAGACCGGAGGGTGCACTGGCTATCAAGCGACGTATCTTCCTCCACCGTCTCTTCTGACAAGCGCAAAGCATCCGACTTGATGCTGAGCAGTGAGTTTTTCAACAGGCAAAGCAGCGGGATGGTGAGGCTGATAATGGCGGCATCGCCGCTGACCATCTGTGTTGACTCCTCAAAGTTGCTCAACACCTGGCAGATATCAGACATCCACGTCCACTCCTCATTGTAGACTTGAGGAATCTGACTGACCTGACTATCAGTTCTGGTGGAAGTTGACATCTGGCAGTCTACAATCGCTCTGCGCTGCTGGTAAACTCTGGATAACATGTTTAATGTTGAATTCCATCTCGTAGGCACGTCGCACAACAGTCGGTGAGCGGGCAGTTGTAGGCAGCGCACAGATGCGGCGCACCTTGGTGAGCAAATCAGACAGATTGGGGTATGTCTTGAGGAACCGCTGAACTATTAGATTGAACACGTGGGCCAGGCATGGCACATGTGTCAGACTGCTGAGTTGCAGAGCCGCCACCAGGTTACGCCCGTTGTCACACACAACCATGCCTGGCTTGAGGTTCAGCGGTGCCAGCCACACATCGGTCTGCGCCGTGATGCCCTGTAACAGCTCTTGGGCGGTGTGCCTTTTGTCACCTAAGCTCAGCAGTTTGAGCACCGCCTGCTGGCGCTTACCCGCGGCACTGCTGCTGCGCCTAGAGCTACCGACTGAAGGCGCCGTGCCCACGGATGGTAATTCGGAGGGGTCGGAGGAGGAGGCATAGTACGTCTGAGAGACCGTGACCGAGGTAGGCCCCGCAATCCTCGGTGTGGGCAGTAAATGAGCGGCCCCAGGGTCAGTCTCGGTCCCAGCCTCCACCAAGTTAACCCAATGTGCCGTCAGTGAGATGTAGTGTCTCTGCCTGGCAGCACTTGTCCACGTGTCCGTGGTTAGGTGGACCTTCTCAGAAACAGCATTGGTCAGGGCACGGAGGATGTTCTCTGATACATTCAAAAGAGCGTTTCTTCAGGGAGGAACAAAAATACCTAACTTCAAAAAAGCTAAATTTAGCCAACTAAGAGAGGCCATAGACCTAACTAACTGGGACAAAGTCCTCAAAAATAAAAATACAGCCACAAAATGGGATATTTTTAAAAGCATCCTAATATCTAATTGTGAGAGGTACATACCTTATGGGAATAAAAGGTTAAGGAACAAGAAAAAACCAATGTGGATAAACAGAACTGTAAAGAAAGCAATAAATGACAAACAGAAAGCATTTAAATCACTAAAACAGGAGGGGAGCGAGGAAGCATTGAAAAACTACAAGGAAAAAAATAGAATATGTAAAAGACAAATAAAAACAGCCAAACTAGAGACCGAGAGATTAATCGCCAAAGAGCGTAAAACTAACCCTAAAATGTTCTTTAATTATATAAATGGTAAAAAGTATAAACCTGAAGGTGTCGGCCCCTTACAGAGTAATGAGGGGGGAGTTGCAGAGAGCGATGAGGAGAAAGCAAAGCTACTAAATATCTTTTTCTCCACTGTATTCACTGAGGAAAATAAACTGTCAGATGAAATGCAGAATATAAAAGTAAATTCCCCATTAAAAGTGCCCTGTCTGACCCAGGAAGAAGTAGAGCTGCGTCTTAAAAAGATTAAAATAGACAAATCGCCAGGACCGGATGGCATACACCCCCGTATCCTAAGAGAATTAAGTAATGTCATCGCCAGACCCTTATTTCTGATATTTAAGGACTCTATACTGACAGGGAGTGTTCCACAGGATTGGCGCATAGCAAATGTGGTGTGCCAATATTCAAAAAGGGTCCAAAAACAGAGCCCGGGAACTATAGGCCGGTAAGTTTAACATCTGTCATGGGTAAACTGTTTGAGGGTTTTCTAAGAGATGCTATCTTGGAGTACCTCAATGAAAATAAGCAAATTACTCCATATCAGCATGGCTTCATGAGGGATCGGTCATGTCAAACCAATTTAATCAGTTTCTATGAGGAGGTAAGTTCTAGACTAGACTGCAGCGAATCAATGGATGTCGTATATCTGGACTTCTCCAAAGCATTTGACACTGTACCACATAAAAGGTTAGTATATAAGATGAGAATGCTTGGCCTGGGAGAAAATGTCTGTATGTGGGTAAGTAACTGGCTCAGTGATAGAAAACAGAGGGTGGTTATTAATGGTACATACTCAGATTGGGTCACTGTCACTAGTGGGGTACCACAGGGGTCAGTATTGGGCCCTATTATCTTCAATATATTTATTAATGATCTTGTAGAAGGCTTGCACAGTAAAATATCAATTTTTGCAGATGACACTAAACTGTGTAAAGTAATTAACACAGAAGAGGACAGTACACTGCTACAGATGGATCTGGATAGACTGGAGGCTTGGGCAGAGAAGTGGCAGATGAGGTTTAACACTGACAAATGTAAAGTTATGCATATGGGAAGGAATAATGCAAGTCACCAGTACATACTAAATGGTAAAATATTGGGTAACTCTGACATAGAAAAGGACCTAGGAATTTTAGTGAACAGAAATCTAAGCTGCAGAAACCAGTGTCAGACAGCTGCTGCCAAGGCCAGTAAGATAATGGGCTGCATCAAAAGAGGCATAGATGTCCGTGATGAGAACATAGTCCTGCCACTTTACAAATCACTAGTCAGACCACACATGGAGTACTGTGTACAGTTCTGGGCTCCTGTGAACAAGGCAGACATAGCAGAGCTGGAGAGGGTTCAGAGGAGGGCAACTAAAGTAATAACTGGAATGGGTGGACTACAGTACCCAGAAAGATTATCAAAATTAGGCTTATTCACTTTAGAAAAAAGACGACTGAGGGGAGATCTAATAACTATGTATAAATATATCACAGGTCAGTACAGAGATCTCTCCCATGATCTATTTATCCCCAGGACTGTGACTGTGACGAGGGGCCATCCTCTGCGTCTGGAGGAAAGAAGGTTTGTACACAAACATAGAAGAGGATTCTTTACGGTAAGAGCAGTGAGACTATGGAACTCTCTGCCTGAGGAGGTGGTGATGGTAAGTTCACTAAAAGAGTTCAAGAGGGGCCTGGATGTATTTTTGGAGGGTAATAATATTACAGGTTATAGTTACTATAAGAGAGGGGTCGTTGATCCAGGGAGTAATTCTGATTGCCTGATTGGAGTCGGGAAGGAATTTTTTTCCCTAAAGTGGGGAAAACTGGCTTCTACCTCACAGGGTTTTTTTGCCTTCCTCTGGATCAACTTGTAGGAAAACAGGCCGAACTGGATGGACAGATGTCTTTTTTCGGCCTTATAAACTATGTTACTATGTTACATGCTGGTGTAGGGCTGGGACGGCACATCGGGAAAAATAGTGGCGGCTGGGGACCGAATACCGAGGGGCAGCCACCGCCATGAGATTGCGAAAGGCCTCGGTCTCTACCAGCCTATAGGGCAGCATCTCCAGGCTCAGCAATTTGGAGATGTGGACGTTGAGGGCTTGGGCATGTGGGTGGGTGGAACTGTATTTCCTCTTGCGCTCCAGCATCTGCTGTAAAGACAGCTGAATGCTGCGCTGGGACACATTGATGGACACTGTGGAGGATCGTGGAGGCGAAGGTGTGGTTTTCCGGCGGGAGGCGCTCGTGCCGGGGTCCTGGGCAGGGGGTTGACTAGCAGAGGCAGCGAGTGACACAGGGGAAGGAGCAGTGGTGTGACCCGCAGGAGGTGGTGAACGTCCTTGGTTCCATTGAGTGGGGTGTTTAGCACTCATATGCCTGCGCATGCTGGTGGTGGTTAGGCTAGTAGTGGTGGCACCCCTGCTAGTAGTGGTGGCACAGGTTGCACACCACAGTCCGTCGGTCATCCTCACTTTCTTTAAAGAACCTCCAGACTTGCGAACATGTAGGCCTTGCCACGGGAGCTTCACTACGTGAAACAGTTGCTGCTGATGCACCAGCTCTGGCCCTGCTTCTCCCTCTGGCCACACCACTGCCTCTTCCAACCTGTTCTGGTGCAGCACTCGCCTCCGCCTCAGAAGCACTGTCTTCACTTTGCTTATTAACCCAGCTTGGGTCAGTCACCTCGTCATCCTCCGATTCCTCAGTCTGCTCCCCCCTCGGACTTCCTGCCCTGACAACAACTTCACCATTGTCTGACAACTGTGTCTCCTCATCGTCCGACACCTCTTTGCACACTTCACCCACAGACTGTGACAGTTGGAAAACTTGGGCATCGGGAAAGAGGTCAGCAGCAACCTGAGAAGTGGTTTGTGACTCTGGGAAGGGTCCAGAAAACAGTTCCTCTGAGTATTCCGGATCGCATTCACTCAGCTTATCAACCCAGCTTGGCGTCAGTCACCTCGTCATCCTCCAATTCCTCAGTCTGCTCCTCCCTCGGACTTGGGAGTCCCCCCCTGCCCTGACAGCAACTTCACCACTGTCTGACAACAGTGTCTCTTCATCGTCCGACACCTCTTTACAAACTTCTTCCACTAACTCAACATTATCATCATCATCATCATCATCCACAGACTGCGACAGTTGGAAAAACTTGGGCATCTGGGAACGAGGTCAGCAGCAACCTGAGAAGTGGTTTGTGACTCTGGGAAGGGTCCAGAAAACAGTTTCCTCAGAGTATGCCGGATCGCATTCCAAATTTTCCTGGGAGGGGGCAGACTGCGGGGGAAGGAGGTTGAAGTGGAGGAGCCAGAGGAGTGCTCCCTTGGGTAACGTGGGTGGACTGCGTTGGAAGACAGACTGGTGGACAAATTACTAGAGCATT
This sequence comes from Rhinella marina, assembly GCA_900303285.1. Taxonomy (NCBI): domain Eukaryota; kingdom Metazoa; phylum Chordata; class Amphibia; order Anura; family Bufonidae; genus Rhinella; species Rhinella marina. Next base: position 258 of record ONZH01014192.1, on the reverse strand, counting down.
GTCCGCAATCCACGACATCAGCTGTTCGCACTGTTGTGGTTTCAACAGTCCTCTACCACGTGTCCCTGTAAGTTTGAGACATGAAGCTAGGGAGTGTAGCTCTGCGGCGTTCCACTGCTCCCTCGATCAGCAGGTACTGTCTCATCCTGCCCAGGACCACGGCTCTGCCCCCTGCAGTAATTGAATGCCCACGCCCTCGTTCTCGACCCTTAGCCCTGGGGTTCAACATTTTCTGTATATAAGTGTATTATATAAAAA
>ONZH01014191.1:170000-184040 GCA_900303285.1 Rhinella marina | reverse complement strand
GGCTGAAGAGGAGGAGGAGGAGGAGGAAATGGAGAGTCAGGCCAGTGAGAGAGAGGGAATTCTTGCGTGTTGGGACTCTGGCACACATGGCAGACTTCATGCTAGGCTGCCTATCCCGTGACCCTCGCGTTAGAAGCAATTTTTTCAAACAACGATTAATGGGTGTTCACTCTCCTGGACCCACGGTACAAGCAGAACCTTTCCACTCTCATTCCTGTAGAGGAAAGGAGTATGAGAGTGAATCAAATATTAACAGGCCCTGGTGCACAAGCTGAAACTATCCTTCCCATCTGTTCACTGCTAGCAGCAGAGGGACGTAGTTCTGTGGGCCAACTAGTGGGGGAGAGGAGGCGAGCAGGCAGCTTGTCCAGCACTGGCAGGGGAACACTCTCCAGGGCCTTTGCCAGTTTTATGTCACCCCAGCAAGACACTGTCACCTGTCCCCAGTCTAGGCAGAGTAGGGGTGAGCTTTACAGAAAGATGGTGAGGGAGTACCTAGCTGACCATACCAACGTCCGGACCGATCACTCTGCTCCATACTACTGGGTTTCAAAGCTGGACACGTGGCCTGAAACTGGCGCTGTACGCCTTGGAGGTGCTGGCCTGCCCTGCCGCTAGCGTGTTGTCAGAGCGGGTATTCAGTGCAGCTGGTGGCGTCATCGCTGACAGGCTGACGCTTATTAAAATGAACAAAGCCTGGATTTCACCGGAATTCAAATCTCCTCCGGGGGAAAGCAGCTAAAGATTAACATTACTTATGTATCCGATTCCTCTTCTCTACTCCTCCTCCTCCTCGTCTTTGCCTAACGCTGACCCAAAACACAATTTTTTAAAGGGCCAACTGGCACTCTTTTCCGGAGGGCCCCCTACAGGCCCTCTCTCTAAACAATTTTTCCGGAGGGCCACCTACAGGCCCTCTCTCCAAACAATTTTTCCAGAGGTCCACCTACTCTCTAAACAATTTTTCCGGAGGGCCACCTACAGGCCCTCTCTCCAAACAATTTTTCCGCAGTGTCAACTACAGACACTGTAAAACAATGTTTCAGGAGCGTCAAACAGACAGTCCAAAACAATTTTTCAGGAGGCGCAATACCGACATTTAAAAAAAAAATTTTTTTGCTTTATGTACTCCAAAAAGAAAAAAATTTTTGGAGGCTCAACAAAAGCCATTTCACTGCATTCTCAGTCGGACAAAGTAATTGGTGGTGTAACCGCCACGCTGTGTCAGGCTAAATTTGTGGGTGCTTCACCAGCTACCGCATGCTAACTCAGTCACTCTGTTGTCACCGCCGCCATACAGGGCCACAAAAAATGTTTATGTGGTTCGCCTGCTCCCACAGTGTCACTCGCTCACTCTGTTGTCACCACCATAGTGGTTTGCACTATAGCAGCCCAAGTCTGCACATTCCCCTTTTTATCTCCAAGTGATCTATACTGCACGTCACGTAAAAAATAGGTTCTTTTGCTCTCAGTGATACAAATCCATTTCTTAAAATCCTTTCTTTCTCTTTAACTGATCTATACTGAACGTCACTTTTAAAAATACATCTTTTTCCTCTATTTCTCTCTCTCCTAACTATTTTTCCGGATAGGTGTCGTATACGGTATTAAACTGAGAAGAATGCTTACAACACATGCCCCACTTGACAAATTTCAGAGTTGACAACTGTACCGGTTGATGCTAAATTTTTAAGTTGGGGTCCTGCGTCGTCATTCGAACTCCATCCGGCTGTTGTCACCACCACACACGCTAGCCAAGGGGGCACTCCTCTGGCTTTTCCAGCTCAAACTCCTTCCCCCCAGCCTGCCCCCCACCTACAGGCCCTCTCTCCAAACAATTTACCCGGATAGGGAACATATTAGATTTTGAATTGATAAGAAGAACAGATTTTTTTTGTTTTTTTTTTTTTAATTGGCTCCTGACCTGTGATAGGCAGAGCATGGACACGTCCCATTAGCTGCAGTAGAAAAGACACTCCCCTGGCCAGAGCAAGCTCTTTTTCCTTTTCCGTGTTCGAAAAATCCATGAAATATATGGTCCCAAGATAGGGGACGTATACGATTTTAAACTGAGAAGAATCGATACCACACATGCCCCACTAGTTCAAGCTCAATGTTGACAGCCGTACCAGTTGATGCCAAATTTTTAAGTGGGGGTTCCACCACTACCAGCCTAACCACCACCAGCATGCGCGGGTATACGAGTGCTAAATACTATGGAACCAAGACCGTCCGTTCCCCTCATGCGGGTCCCACCACTGCTCCTTCCCCTGTGTCACTCGCTGCCTCTGCGAGTCAACCCCCAGCCCAGGACCCCGGCACGAGCGCCTCCCGCCGGAAAACCACCCCTTCACCTCCATGTTCTTCCCTACTGTCCACCAATGTGTCCCTGCGCAACGTTCAGCTGACATTACAGCAGACGTTGGAGCGCAAGCAGAAAAAAAGTTCAGCCCACCTACATCCACAAGCCCTCAACGTCCACATACAGGGCCACGCTAAATTTTTTATGTGCTCTACCTGCTACCGTCGTGTAGCTTGGTCACTCTGACCGAGTCTGACCCTGAGGCCGCTCATGTACTGCCCACTTGGAGAATTGCGGGGCCTACCTCGGTCACAGACTTACTATGCCTCTTCCTCCAACCCCTCCTCCTCCTCCTTCGAATTACCATCCGTGCTTCACCTCCTGCTACCTCAGTCTAACTCGGTCACTCTGTTGTCACCGCCATGCTGCGTCAGGCTAAATTTTTGGGTGGCTCACCTGCTACCTCATCTAACTTGGTCACTTGTTGGTGTCACCGCCATACTGTGTCAGGCTTATGCCTGCGTCGTGGGGCGGGGGATAGGAGAGCAGTGCCAGCATGGGCATGGGTGATGGACCTTCGTTGCACCTAGTTGGGTGCTTCCCTAACACCTGATGGGCATGTGCCTCGCCCTTCTTGGTCTGGGTGAGCACAATTGCCATGAGGGTAACCACCAGGCTGTTGCCTGAGAATTTGGGGTAATGGTGGGATTAAGCAGCCTCAGAGGCATCCATGCATGCTGCCCCTGCTGTTTCCTGTCCATTTCCGTGGTGTTTCCATCATTTTCTGAGGTTTCCAGGTTTTCACCCAGCCTTCCCTAGGCAGAGCCTTGGTCCCCTGCAAAAATGCTCGAGTCTCCCATTGACTTCAATGGGGTTCGTTACTCGAAACGAGCACCCGAGCATCGGGAAAAGTTCGTCTCGAATAACGAGCACCCGAGCATTTTAGTGCTCGCTCATCTCTAGCAGTGATGTCTCAGTACAGGGATAATAAACGCAGTGATGTCACAGTGCAGAGATAATAAACACTGTGATGTCACAGCACAGGGATAATAAACAAAGTGATGTCACCGTACAGGGATGATAAACACAGTGATGTCACCGTACAGGGATAATAAACACTGCGATGTCACTGTACAGGGATAATAATCACAGTAATGTCACTGTACAGAAATAATAAACACTGTGATGTCACAGTACAGGAATAATAAACACAGTGATGTCACAGTACAGGGATAATAATCACAGTAATGTCACTGTACAGAGATAATAAACACAGTGATGTCAGAGAACAGGGATAATAAACAGTGATGTACAATATAATAATACAGCATTACAGCAATTAACCCTTAGCAGTAGTTCCTGTGGGGTACTGCAGATGCTTTACAGACATCAAGTACCAAATACTGTACATCTCCACACCAACTGTTCAGAGGAGATTTTGAGAACCAGGCCTTTATGCCTTAGGAACATTAATAAGAAGAGAATTGCTTTGGCCAAGAAACCAGTGGAAATCTGTAATGTGGTCTGATGAGTCAAAATTTGATATTTTTGGTGGCAACCGCCATGTCTTTGTGAGACTCAGAAAAAGTGAGCGGATGGTTTCTACAAGTGTGGTTCCCACCGTGAAGCATGGAGGAGGAGGTGTGATGGTGTGAGGGTGCTTTGCAGACGACACTTTTGGTGAGTCTGGCTTCCTTTAAACAGCGGGGTTTGTTGCCAAAAACTTATGCGACAGAAAATCAGTTCCAACCATCTAAATTGGGTTTGCAGAAATCGGTGTGCTTGCTGCCAAAACAATCCCGTTCAGAGGAATGGAACTAATTCAGTCACAGAAATTTTCTGCAATAAAATCTGTCGTATGTGCAGGCACCCTGTTCAAAATTTCAACAGGATGATGACCCCAATCACAACTCCAGGCTATGTAAGGGCTATGTAAAAGGTAAATGGTCTGAAGTCAAGTCAGTGAAGGGTCAGAATCCAGTAAACAGGCAGAAAGTCAGTACAAAGGCAGACAACAGAACATACATCTTTGTGGGATACTAGCGCACTAGGAAACCTATTGCTCAGGCACCTACCCACAGGTGTAGATTAGGGTGTGTATGCTGGCCCTTTAAGAGCCAGGTAGCACACGTACCCTAAGGGCACAGGAAGAGAGTCCAAGCCAGCAAGTAGGCTGCAACCTGCAAGTAGAAAAAGAGTGAGTCTGGCGGCCAGACCTGCAGGGAAGGGGAGATCGAAATTCAGGTCGCAAATGTGTTTTTTGTCTGCATCCGGTCCGCATTTTTTGTAGGTCGGATGCGGACCCATTCACTTTAACAAGGCCGCAAAAGATTCCAACAGCATATTGTGTGCTGATTTTTACTGAATGCCGCTAAACCCATAAAACAAAAGCAGAATTGCATTTTTTTCCCAATTCCAATTCCAAGAATATTTTTTTCCCAGCTTCCCAATACATTGTATGGAATATTAACCCCGTAGTGACCAGCCTGCTTTGGGCCTTAGTGACCTAGCCACTTTTTCATCGTCTTCTTCCAAGAGCCATAACTTTTTTATTTTTCCAACAGTGTAGTCATATCAGGGCTCGTTTTTTGCAGGACAAGTTGTAGTTTTTAATGGCCCCATTTTTGGATACACATAACTTACTGATTAACTTCTATTAATTCTTTATAAGGGGGGGGTGGCAGTATTACTACCACAGAGTTAAAAAAATGTGTGGTGTTCATTTTTCAGCATAAATAGCATGATAATTTTATTCTCTGGGTCATACAATTACAACAATACCAAATACATATTTGGTAATATTTTACCACTTTTGCACAATAAAAACCCTTTAAAAAATTGCATCACCACCAACCATAACCTTTTTATTTTTATTTTTACAGAGCTGTGTTAGGGCTTGATTTTTGCAGGACAACTTGTAGTTTTTATTGGAATAATTTGGGGGGGGGAAATAACACTTTTTGATCTCTTTTTATTCCTTTTTAGTGGCTGAGAAGCCACTAAATAGCAATTCTGACTTTTTTTTTTAAAGCATTAATCATGAGGGACAAATTATGTGACAATCGTGTAGAGCTAGGCATTACAAATGCAGTGATACCAAAAAAATCTGGAGGGGTTTTTATTTTTGCATTTTATTTTTTCATTGAAAAGCATTTTTTAAATGGAAAAAGGTGTATTTTTAACTTATTCGTCCTACGTGGGAACTTTGACAGATGCTCTCCTGATCACTTCTATAAGACACTGTACTACTTTATGTAGTACAGTGTATTATACAGTCAGTGGGATACTGGCTGGCACTATCGGGCATGCACTTCTCAGGTATTCACTAAAGGCAAACCTAGGGGCATTCATTAGGCCGCCTGCTGCCCTATTAAGACATTGTCACCTTGCTTAAACTAGGACGCGGTAAAATGCTTGTTTTAGCGGGACAAGTTGTACTTCCTAATGGCACCATTTAACCTGTTGGTGACCGCCAATACTGCTTTTTCTGGTGCCATTAGAAAGTACAACTTGTCCCACTAAAAACAAGCCCTCATACGACGTGTGAACCTAAAAGTAAAACAGTTATGGCTCTTGGAAAGCAAGGAGGAAAGAATGAAAACAGATATATAAAACAATAATAATGCACACATATAGTTACATGTAGACATATTGTGTACATAGGGTGACAAACACACATACATAATGACATGTACATGCAAATGTGCCTCTCGTTACCTTCCTTCTTGGCTTGATATGTCCCAAGATGTATGGTGGGAGATGGCCAGCCATCAATAAAAAAAAAGTTTGAAAATACTTTGTCGGGAGATGGTTATGCTGTATATGTCTACTGGAGATCACCCAGAAGTTCTCCTATTTGTTGCATTTGTGATATTGTCCTTAACTTGCATTGTGAGGAAATTTGCCGAAAGGTAATGTTGGATACATGTCTACCACCAAGTGCCGATGCTATTTCTGCAGCATGGAGGTCATCGTCAGAGGTTCCAGTGGAGGTTCCATCACTGATAAAGCATTGATATCCCATCCTAAGCCTAGGCTATGAATTTTTAAGTCCCACTAAAACCCTTTCATGGATGTAAATTTCTACTGTATGGTAAAACAGGTGGCAAAAATATATTTAATAGCCTCTTGTAAAATCGTGAAAGATTGCTGTTGAACTTCCTGCACGGTAAAGAGGTCATATGTTGGGACTGGGTGACATTGCTGTACAGCGGAGCTGCTGGCTTCCCACCTGTAAAGTTTTGCTTGACTACAGGTTGTAGATGTGGTTATGATTGTCAGACTGTGTTGTGTATGGCAGAATGGGGTCAGAGTTTGGTTTTACTAAGTATAAAATCTAGGTTGAGTAACTGTAAGCTTAGCCTAGGTTGCTGGGACATGAACCAGACGAACGTGAAGGACCACATGTCATCAATCTGTGTAATAAACAAGGGGTGATAGGGCTTCTCCACTTCAGACAGTCCCCACAATCATGAGCTGATCACCGAGTGTCCTGCAGCTGACTGGAAGGCAAACTGGAAGCAACTGATTAATTCCCCTACAGCACCCCCACAGGGGAAATGAAGAATTACACAGTCCTCATTGAAATCAATGAGCTAACTATGTAATGAATGGACATACCAGGTCCTCCAGAGTTGCTCTTCACTCCAACCCATAAATGAGGACACTGAGAGAGGGACTTAAATGAGTTGTTTCATGAAGACAAACCTCTGTCCATATATGTTTTAAGGCATAGTTACGTCAAATTGGGGGATCCCCTGCACAGGATAGTCATTACTGTCATACTGGTGGACTCAAGCTGACTACATACTCCATGCATAGCCATTCAATGCCTGTCAATTAAAAGAAGATTTCCAGAAGTTCAGTATTGAAGGTCTACAAATATGATGTCACTGGCATAGGAAGACTGCCGCCACCTCTTCAGACAGCTGATTGTCTGGGGCACTGGGGGTTCAGACCTCCACAGATCAGAAATTGATGACCCATCCTGAGGATAGGTCATCATCAATACTGAACATCATCAATTAAAGCCCCTTTAATACTCCAAAGTTCACTACCATCGTATCCTGGGAGGTACTTTTTTCCCCCATTAATCTCACAAAGCTGAAAGAAAACCTCATCTCTGGCTGTAAGGCAGCTGAATCCAGCAGGAGCTCTCCCCCACTGCTCTATAGAAGGCCAGAGACAGTAAACCAGCCCCTTGCCTAAGCCCCGTACTTTCCATCACTGCGTATTTATTCCATTGCTATTAGGTCCATATTACTTCCTTATGGCTCAATTGTTATCATATGCTACTAGATCTTCTGTAAACACCTTCTAATTAATGTGCCTCATGAGGGGAAATTTATCAAGCACTGGGTATCAGAATTCTCACTTCAAAAAGTCACAAAATAGGGCTTTGAGACTTTTCGGCCTGCTTACTCCACTAAAGAGGTGGAGCAGAAAATGGAGTACCATCTCATGACAGATGTGTAAGACTTAGAGATGTGCCAAATTTCTCAAATATTGCGTGCGCTTTGATAAATTTGGTCCAGATTACAGCAAAGCAGGCTCCTTACTCTAAAGATTCCCCCTGGTGATATAGTATCTCACAAATGTGAGTACACCCCTCCAGATCTAAACCCTCTTGAGCATCTCTGGGGCATCCTCAAACCGAAGGTGTAGGAGTGCAAGGTCTCTAACATCCACCAGGTCAGTGATGTCATCATGGAGGAGTGGAAGAGGATTTCAGCAGTAACCTGTGAAGCTCTAGTGAACTACATGTCCCACAGAGTTAAGGCAGTGCTGAAAAATAATGGTGGACACACAAAATATTGACAGTTTGGGCACAATTTGGCTATTTTCACTTGGGGGTGTACTCGCATTTGTTGCCAGCGATTTAGACATTAATGACTGTGTCTTGAGTTATTTTGAGGACACACCAAATTTACACTGTTATACAAGCTGTACACTGACTACTTTACATTACATCAAAGTGTCAGATCTCCAGTGTTATCCCATGAAAAGATAAAAAAAATGTAAAATACAAATATAAAATTTTAAAAATATAAAATAAAAATACAAAAATGTGAGGGGTGTTCTCACTTTTGTCAGATACAGTAAATGTCCCCCTTTGTCTAACTTTATACCAGGGATGGATTGGCCATAGACCCTACAGGGAAATTTCCCGGTGGGCCAATGCCCAAGGAGCCACCCAAGCTCTTCTGATGGCGGCAGACCGGGTACATAATAATCTGATGCTCAATTGCCACAGTTGCCCTCCTGAACTCAACTGTATTACCGTCCTCAGGACAATGATACAGTTGAATACTTTGGAGAAGCCGGCAGTATTTTGTGCTGCATTGTGGTATTTGCTTCTGCTGGGGTGGTACTTTGTGCTACACTATAGTACTGCAGGCGCTGTCTACTTATGTTGCCCCATCTTCTATCAATATTAGACCCACCTAAAACATAGGGCCACTTTTATTTTTTTTTCCAGGGCTACTTTAAGTTCCCAATCCACCCCTGCTTTATAGCAACCATTGGTTGGTTTGATTTGCTACAGAATTTTATTCCGGTTTAGGGAAATTTTGGCACAATTCAATCCCCCATTCCAGTTTTACCACTCCCCGTTTCCTTTCAGCTCATGCCCATGTTTCGACCTAGGTGCCGTGGATCTTTATAAAACTTTATATAATCTTTATAATGGTTATGTTAAAAAATGTGTCCAGTTGTACAAAGGGTATGTCCAGGATTTTACATGCGGTGGCCTATCTTCAGGATGAGTTATCTCGATCTGATTGGCTGGGGTCCAACACCCTGCACCCCCATTGAGCAGCTGTTTCAGAGTAGCTTCAGCCCCGGAATTTGGTGTCGGAACTACGCAGCTCCATCCATCACGTAGAGGTTAGAGCTGTGGTAACTGCAGTGCTGCCCTTCACTTCGATGGAAGCAGTGCTGAAGTTATCAGCTCCATCCACTACAGTGTGGCTACTGCAGAGTAGCTTATCAGTGGGGGTGAGGCGTGTCGGATCCCCACCGATCACATCGTGATGGCCTCAATCTGAGGATAGGTCATCAATAGTAAAATCCCTCAAAAGGGGTTCAGTGTATACAGTTTAGGTCAAATCCCCTTAAAGGTTTATTCCCATCCCATTCCTATCGCTAGGATATGCCCCCATTGTCTCATAGGTGCGGGTCCCACCTCTGGGACCCCCCTCCCCATATCAAGAACGGAATGGGGAAATGAACGGAGGGCGCACTGTCGCACCGTCGAAAATAGCCAAGCACTGGCTTGGCTATTTCTGTTGGCTCCATAGAAATGAATGGGAGCAGTGGCCGTGCATGTGCAGCCTGGTGGTGGACGGACCCCGGGAAACCTGGGGTCCTCCAGGCACAGCGCTCCCCGCTCCACCGCTGGGACCCACACTTATCAGACATCCTATCCTAGCGATATGCCCCTATTGTCTATGATGGGAATACCCCTTTAAGAACGCTAAAATCCCTTTTTATATATACTAAATGGTGCCTACATACAGAACCTGCTAACTGAGACCATTTAGACCTCGCCAATTAGAAATCTGCATGCTATCTTTCATCTGTACTGCAATGGGAATCCTACCTCCCCCCAGTTATAAATTTTCTCTAATACTCCACAGTTCACACACTAACTTCTGAAGGTTTTATCTTTTCCTCTAAAAGTGGGCACAAGTCCAGCTGATCTGTACATGCCCAGCCTCATTGTAAAGGATACTTAACCAAATATGTGATGAAAAAGCTTGTAAAATGAGCAATATAAACAGCAACAACATAAAATACCACGATAAGAACAGATAAACTCGAAGTCTAGAAGAATGAAAACTTTCTGTGATCTGTAACGGCACCCCTTGCCAATCACAGGGTCATTGGTCATTGGCAACTCATTGGTTTCTTGTAACCCAGCCGCTGATGGGTGCTTCAAATTGTGCTGGGAGTTCCCGCTTTAAGAAGACAGAGAGAGCTGCTTCATTCAGTGTCTGGACACAGAGTTTGTTAAAAGGGGAATTTTGCAGCATAGTGTCCATACTGAACATGACAGATGGCCCATGTGAGTTCTTAGTGAAACTATACCCAAATTAGTGCCCAGTGACAGGATCCCATTATCATTATCAGAAAGATGTAGGTCATGAGAGGTGTGATTTTCCACCAATTAATTTGTTGGGTATAGTGATGGTCCTACTACATTGGAAGCAGAGTAAGTTGCCCAGGAGTGTAGCAACAGAGGCCCAAAGCAGGGTTGGCCCATCTCACACATTGGAGGCATATCGCTGGGATATATCATCAATATCATATAGGTGTGGGTCCCACCTAGTGGTGATAAGTATCTGATTGTTGGGGGTTCACCCACTAATCAAAAGAATGGGAGTCTCATCTCCAGATTGAATGAAACAACAGGTCGAGTATGTCAGCTGCCGCTCCAGTCACTTTCCGTGGGACTTCCAGAAAAAGCTGAGCCTTGACCATGCTTGTGGAACTCCTATAGAAGTGAATAGAGAACATGATGCACATGTGTGGTACACTCTCCTTTGTTTTGGGGGTCTCATTCTAGAGATAGGTGTGGGTACCAGAGGTGGGATCTGCACCTATCAGACATTGGTAGCGTATCCTAGCGATATAGCACCAATGTGTGAGAAGGGCCAACCCCTAGGAGTTTTCCCATAATACAAACCTATCCCCTGTCCACAGGATAGGTAATAAGTATCTGAATGTTGGGGGTTCAACCAATGATCACCAGCATGGGGGTCCTATTTCCAGACTGAACAGAATGACAAGTCCAGTATGACTTTCTATGGGACTTCCAGTAACAGCTGAGCCTTGAGGTTTCCACACATGTGGAACTCGCATAGAAGTGAATATAGAGCATCTTGCACATGTCTGATACACTCTCATAGGTGGGACCTGCACCTATTGGACATTGGTGCGATATAGCACCAACATGTGAAATGGGCCAACACCTAGGACTTTTCCCGTAATAAAAACCTGTCCCTTGTCCACAGGATCGGTGATAAGTATCTGATTGGTGGGGTTCAACCAATGATCACCAGAATGGTGGTCCTATTTCCATACTGAACTGAACAACAGGTCAAGTATGTCAGCTGCCGCTCCATTCACTTTCTACGGGACTTCCAGATAAAGCTGAGCCTTGAGGTGACTACGCTTGTGGAACTATAGAAGTGAATAGAGCATGCTGAGCATGTGTGATACTCTGCTTTGCATTGGGGGCCTCGTTCTAGAGATAGGTGTGGGTATCAGAGGTGGGATCTGATACCCACACCTATCAGACATTGGTGGTATACCATAGCGATATACATCCAATGTGTGAGATTGGCCAACCCCTGTCCACAGGATAGGTGCTAAGCATCTGATTGGTGGGGTTCAACCAATGATCACCAGCATGAGGGTCCTATTTCCAGACTGAATAGAACAGGTCGAGTATGTCAGCTGCTGCTCCATTCACTTTCTACGGGACTTCCAGTAAAAGCTGAGCCTTGAGGTTTCCACGCATGTGGAACTTTCATAGAAGTGAATAGAGAGCATCTTGCACATGTGTGGTACACTCTCCTTTGCTTTGGAGGCCTCGTTCTACAGATAGTTGTGAGTATCAGAGGTGGGGTCTGCACCTATCGGACATTGGTGCGATATGGCACCAACATGTGAGATGGGCCTACCTATAGGACTTTGCCCACAATACGAACCGATCCCCTGTCCACAAGATCGGTGATAAGTATCTGATTGGTGGAGGTTCAACCAATGATCACCAGAATGAGGGTCCCATATCCAGACTGAACGGAATGACAGGTTGATTATGTCGGCTGCCACTCCATTCTCTTTCTACGGGACCTCCAGTAAAAGCTTGTGGAACGCGCATAGAAGTGAATAGAGAGCATCTTGCACATGTGTGATACTCTCCTTTACGTTGGAGGCCTCGTTCTACAGATAATCAGAGGTGGGATCTGCACCTATCAGACATTAGTGCGATATGGCACCAACATGTGAGATGGGCCTACCCCTAGGACATTTCCCACAATACAAATCGATCCTCTGACCATGAGATCGGTGATAAGTACAGTATCTGATTGGTGGAGGTTCAACCAATGATCACCAGAATTGAGGTCCTGTTTCCAGACTGAATGGAACGACTGGTCGAGTATGTCAGCTACCGCTTCAGTCACTTTCTACAGGACTTCCAGTAAAAGCTGAGCCTTGAGGTGACCACGCTTGTGCAACTCCCACGGAAGTGAATAGAGAGCATGCTACGCATATGTGATACTCTCCTTTGCTTTGGAAGCCTCTTTCTACAGATAGGTGCGGGTATCAGAGGTGGGACCTGCACCTATCGGACATTGGTGCGATATGGCACCAACATGTGAGATGGGCCAACCCCTAGAAGTATTCCTACAATATAAACCTATCCCTTGTCCACAGGATAGGTGCTAAGTATCTGATTGGTGGGGATTCAACCAATGATCACTAGAATGGGAGTCCTATTTCCAGACTGAACGGAACGACAGGTCAACTATGTCATCTGCCGCTCCAGTCACTTTCTATGGGACTTCCAGAAAAAGCTGAGCACCGAGTTCCATTGAGAAGGAAGGGAGCAGCAGAGCACATGTTACACCCGACATTCCATTCATTGGGAGAAATGGGACCTCCATCCTTGTGATCAATGGGGGCCCCACCAATTACATACTTATCCCCTTTAAGATGGCCCAAAGAAATAAGTGGCACACAGTAGGTGGGGGGTCCCTGTTACACATTCTTCTTTGTTATGCCTTGGGTGGAGCCTTAAGCAGCTGCCTCTGTTGCCTATCCCTTGACCTGGTAAACAAAGTAAATCATGTACAGATGTAGCAGAGTTTTCCGTTACATTTGGTGAGTTCTCACATCTAGTTAACTCATTATAACTCTGACTATTAACTCTGCTACATCTGTAGGGCAATGGGCAGGTTTTGTGTTTACTATCCCCCCGACGGAAACATTGAGATACCATTAACCGCCAATTGTTCTTTACGTCTTACATTTATTATTTCATTGCATACGAGAATAAATACATTGCATCGAATTTCTGTTACATATAAAAGTATAAATATATAAATACAAAAAATGTCAAAAACATTGACTGAGAATTTGCAATGTACATTGCTACCTAATACCCGCACTTTACCAGTGCTACTTTTCTTTGACTTCTTGATTTTTCTAAATTTTGCTCCATACATTAAACACAATAGATAGACATCCTCATATGGGGATTTCTCTTTATGCCGGAGCCGGATCCTCTCCTCTCTATTGCTGTTCTTGGATGATGGGTCGTACACAGGTACAGCCCACTGTTACGATCTTTCTCTCCAGCGTGAAGACGGGGACGCATCCCTTCATCTCACGGTGAAGGACCAGGATCTCTTGTCTGATGGGGACGGAATTTAAGCCGTTGTCCACGTTGCCCTTGGCGTCTGTGCATCCGGAAAGTTCACACTTGGCCTCGGCAATAACCACAGGGTGTCGGTTGATGTTTTTGTCATAGCTGAGGATAAAAAGAAAAAAAAATTATTACATGGAGATATTGATCCAACTTTGACTAAAGCTCCTATGGACAAAACCTTAACATCAGAGTCCAATATACCACGCGGTTCATTGGGCCCCCTGGGGCCAGGCCAGGCACTATTTTGGCTTGTCCCTTTCTCATACTTTAAGGGGTGGGAGGCACCAGAGACCCTATTTTG